>JNDP01001277.1:0-178096 GCA_000696975.1 Apophysomyces trapeziformis B9324 | reverse complement strand
ATTCATCACCAGTTGTGCGATCGAATACCAAAAGTTCTGTGAGTACAGATACACTGGGATTTCTCTCTGGCTATATTCAATTATATATGCATTGACAAAGAATTGCATTCGGATTATAAGGTTGCGCATGAATTCCGATAAAGACGTGATGCGACTTTGCAAGAGAGTTGCGAACTCTGGACGGACGACATTTTGAAACAGTATTTTTCGTGAAAATCTTTCCACTTTGTTCCCATATCGCGCTTGTATTTCTTGTTTAATCGTACGGTTCCGGCGTTGTCGACGAGCGGCATCAGGGTTCGCGTTCAGCGCATCCCTTGAGGTACGTCCTTTCTTTTTTTTTCAGCCTTCTGTTCTTCTGTGTCAACCTCAGTTGCTTTTCGTTTTTTCCCAACTGCAGTAAAGTATCAGAATCAGTGTGAAATTGTCAGGCATTAGTAAGAAGATACTGACCTCGTTTATATGATTCATGAAGGCGACATTTCTTACATGTCTTTAGTTTATGGCCGTGTTCACCACAATGACGACAAACAGCTTTCGGGTTCATTTTAGTATTAAGGTCTATGGGTTTATGACAAACCTTTGTTTTTGGCCTCCTCTTCTTTTTGAAGCTTTTCTGCTTTTTTAAATGTTGCAAATAGCAAAGGTGGATAGACTAATATATTGATTGAAATGAAAAGAGCCGATAGAAAGTCTATAAAATCGTAAAATAGGGAATCAGTCATTATGGAGAACGATTGAAGGGAAAGAGAAAGGAAAAGCAAAAGTAGACTTAAGAAAGAGGGATTCTATTCTCGTTTGTCGAAATCATTGTCTTCTGTGACTGAGTACGAAGTAGGTTTTGCGTTTGACAACATTTCGTTTTACACCCCGTTCATGCGTACCTATGATTTGGAACCCACAGTTTTGCCAAACTTCATCTATTGCACAAGTGCTGAAAATTGATCGAAATAAAAACAAAATAACGGTCAAAGTTAGAGAAATCGCATAGGAAGATGCGGTATGTGATGCCTCGTGTCGGGAACAATTGCTTGACTGCCGAAGAGAAGGGAGCAATCATTTGACAGCCACTGTCAGTAAGGTTTCATTTGCCTGATTTAGGAGGATGTACAGTGTGTATGAGATCAGAATGAGATGATACAGGTATGATGTGTCATTCGTGGTCATCGTCTGCTCAAAGAAGGGCCATTGATAATATTCCTTGTACACTCATTGTTAACTTTACAACTAAAATATGAATTCATCGTTGTTTTCATTAGAAAGAACAATCAAACTTTCCTTGATATGCATTCTGGATCGCACTTTATAAACAAAACAGGATATATTTAGTGGAATTTTTGAAGTCTTTCATTTTCTAATTTTCCGTCACTTATTGTTGTAATGACTGATTACGCCATTGAATAGCGGTCCCAAATAGGAAGTGCTACTCTCATCTGCTGAATACAGCGGGGTAGCTATGGATGAGACCTCACGTATTGAAGAAGCTGATATGGTAGAATAAACAAAAGTTCTGTGATCATTTTGTTCGTGAGAGAATCTACAAGATATTGAGAACAAGGGTCAGACAGTTGGGGAACCATGGCTTGCTTTAAATATCACGTAAGCCTCCATGAGATGTGTTATAGAATTAGCCGAAAGTAGAAAGTAGAAGGAGAATTGACAGCTAGCTATTTAATTAGTCTGCGCTTAGAAGAATAAAGAAGAACTCTTTTTCAGCTGTATCAATTCTGACCCTGGAATTGTAGCCCTATTATCCTCTACTACGATCCTAATCTAGTAGTCAATAAACAGTATGTCTCGACGTAATACTTAGTAATTCAAACTATTTACGCCGACAATTATCATTGACTTTCTTTCACTTACTGTAAATGATATGTTTAATGAAGTTTAACCTTTACCAACTGCTTTTCCATACATCATAAAGGTATCTGGCGTTTTGCATGAAACAAACACAATCGGCTACGCTATTTTTGCTGATATTTTCCCGTGTCCTCAACTGTTTTAAGCATTGGCACGTTTAGAATTATCTTATAATTATTAGGACGGTTATCTATGTCTTTGTGATGTAGTTGCACTTGCCTCTGAACGAGCACACGCTTTTGATTCACAATCTCTTATTGCGAATTTTCATAGTTTGATTAGATGATTCTTCAAAATTTGACTCTCCGATACTTCAAACAATTTTGGGTGGGTATCTTCAAAAACATTTAAAAAAACCTATAGTTCGGCTCGGCTTTTGCAAGACCGAGCCCAGACTTGTGACTGCACAGCAATTAGGAGGCCAAATGTCCTTAAAAGGCTTCGGCTTTTCGCACGTTCGACTTAACTTGGCTTTTCCTGCTACTTTGCGAGAACTATAAATCATGAGTTTTACTACCGAAAATTGCCAATTAAAGAAGCGAAAAAGTGACGATAACAATACTGATCTCGTAAGCGTATATACGTAAACCAGAGCCAACGAATTGGGGTCATAACACTTCAACATAGTCAACAATAGCCTCAAAGCGAGCCAATATCAATCCAGAATCATCAATTTCACCAATGGACGAGGATATCATAAGTAGCCCATACTCAGAATATGCAGTGCCAGTCTTAGGGCATCCTACATCACTGCCACCTAGACCTACCACACCACCTCTTGGTATGACTCTTGCCCATTATGACCCATCTTCTGGAGGATATTCCACAACCGTAGTGAAATCTGCGCATGAAATTAAGGAAACGATTTGTTCTGGTATGACTCCTGCTTATAGACCACCCATCGAACGTTGGGGTTCTTGTTTGATTTAGATCTCGGGGGTTCTTTTTGTGACACATCTGTAAATACAGTATCTTCGGTTTGAGTTTGGGATGATTTGAAAATTTTGGGGAAAAAATTATTTTTTTCTGGACGAACTAAGTATTAAATTGGGATCATATCACCGAAAATTTGGACCTTTTATTTCTTTTGTTGTTTTTTTGCTCTCACACAAAATGCCTGCGAACCAGATTGCTCTTATATAAAATGACTGAGAGTTGGTGGATCACTCCAATAAGCTGATACATTGCTCATTCCAAACTTGTGTTTTTCTTTTCTTCTTAAAAAATGGTGTAGATCCCATAACTTTTTGACAGGCAGTGGAATGTTCTAAAATCACTTAAAAGTGGTGGATCACTTTTTTTTTAAGAAAACGGCCAGAATATCACGCACATCAAACATCCTCTAAATCGCAGCATTTGTGTACATCACACAGGATCAGGCAATCTTAACTCAGTTCCTTTATACAATGAACAATGCCGAGCTTCTATTATTCGCTACGGAGAAGACTCCATTAGAAGGCATTAGAAATCACTTAGTACAGGGCACAATCCTCAATCACAGCCCTGTCCATCTACACCAACAGACATTTTAGTATAAAAGAGTAATGTTTATTCGAATAAACATCATCCTACATTGAGTCTCCCGTATATTGCTCGTCTTTTTCCAGTACTAGATAAAACATTATATCCTACTTTGCGAGAATCGATTTACTTCCAAATCACGATATAGAACCCTTGCCGTTGATTGATGAATTTGTTGACTGGTTGCTGATGTCTCTGGGCCAACATTGAGACGTTTTTCGGCAGGTAAACAGACAGATATAGTCACCGAAATGTTCACTGTATTGCTCCAGACTTTGGGTTTGCGTTTTGAGGCGTTCCTATCACTCTTTGTGCACTCCGACGGATAAGGACCTATAAAACCAATTAGGTGGAGTTGGCAAGGACTTCAGATTTGTTTCACCGTGAACATCGATTAATTTGACCGACCATGTGCCTCGGCAACTAGGATGAACACAATCTCTTTATCGACAATTATGGCACCTGTGTGCAGTTTGGCCACGGCATGGACAAGCGCAGGATTCAGTCCGAAGTCAAAATTTAGATACTGCAACAGTTCTTCAATGGCTTTGTTGTAGCCACCATTCTCGTGCATCAAATCAGGGATGAAAGATTTTTTGTACAGTTTGTTTGACAAATGGGATAATGTGGCAGGTTATTGCTTCATGAACATCGGTCTTATTCACTTTGTCCTGGTCGGACTGAAGTTAAATGATGCAGTTGATCGGTGATGAAATCGATGTTGATTTGAACGGAATTTCAGTATGTAGGTTGTTGACATCATTGACGTGAAAGAGGCCATGGATGGTGAATGGGGTTGGCGTGGATTCGTGTGACAGACGCAAAGCGAGTGGTTCACGTTCCAAAGACGATGCGACTCGCAAAATTTAGTCCGAATTCCCCTTTTTGTGCCATTCCCGTTCAGCGGGAAGCATAAGTTTATTACAGGGGAGCATTTCACATGGGAATGCCCAACGGCATTCAATATCTCCCATTATTAGATATCTACAATCTTATCTTTGCTTGCATCTCCAGTTCGAAGCTGTTCACTGCAAACAGGATGGCTAATGTCGTAGTTGACAGGATGATAATAATTCTTTTCTCACTTGTGTTTCTATTCCTATGTTAATCAAAACCTTCCGGTTTGATGTTCCTAAA
This sequence comes from Apophysomyces trapeziformis B9324, assembly GCA_000696975.1. NCBI lineage: Eukaryota > Fungi > Mucoromycota > Mucoromycetes > Mucorales > Mucoraceae > Apophysomyces > Apophysomyces trapeziformis. Next base: position 173,578 of record JNDP01001277.1, on the reverse strand, counting down.
TCGGAAACATATATTTTCATTAGGGGGTTACATCCCAAATTGTTGACCAATTTATCGTTAACGTGAACTTGTCACTCTGTTACGTTAGATACTAAGCCTGTACTTTGAATTATCCAAGACATACTGCATTTACTAAGCTACCAATCCGGGTTTACCAAACATTCCCCCTGATCATCAAACAGAACATGATCGTGTGCGCTCTTGCGAAAAATAACGTCGGTGATTTAATGAGCGTGAACTAGTCACCATCGAGACACCGATTTTGTGCTGCAAAAAAGGATAAAAAATGCCTTGTCAATACATCGACCTTAACAAAGAGTTTTGCATAATTTGGTTCTCATGGAGACGCGGAACGTCATCTCACAAGCATAAAATCAAATCCAAGGTTACCGAAAAGCGCTAGTTCGGTATAGTCTCGTCTGCTAGTACAGGGTATATCCCACTTAGTAGGCGATGTCCAATATCGTGGGAACAAGAAACCGACCGTCTCGAATCACAATTACATCCCTCCACAGAATGTAATGGAATGGATCATGTAGGCTAAATGGGACGGAAAGACACGACTAACTGTGACATGTGCGATCATGGATGTAATTACTGAATGGATATACTAAGAGTAGAATCATGGACGTGTCTTCTCCATTAGCTTACAGCTGAGCTTATAAGTTAGCTGGTGAAAAAGCTTTTCATAGATATGCTTTTGCGTTACATTATTTCTGGTAGAGTATCAATAAAGTTGCTTTCATGACGAATTGTTGCCTTAGTGATACGCAGTAAACAGAGGACATGGATAAAAAAAATCAACCGGTTGGTTAGCAATGCGAACCGAAATATATCAGTACTGGTTAATGAATCTCGATGATCCTGTTATGGAAAAGTAAGGGGAAACGAAGGTAATCATTTTCTGATCCCATGTCTCCACCAGTTGGGAACTTGCATAGTTCAACGGACAAAATATAGCGACGGACTAAAATTCAGAACGAAGCAGATTTCTGGATAATTGCAACGCAATCTGATTGTACTATGATACGTTCGTCTCAAAAAGGGCATGGAAGAGTTACAGCTTACCGCATACCGGTTTGTTACTAGTAGTTCGAGCAATCAGGTTGCTTATTACTGCCCATAGAAAGCAATTTCTTCAAATTTTGTTTCTCCTGAATCTCAACAGAGGAATTGTTTAACGGTTATTCTCTTCCGCACTTGTAAGCTAAAGGAAATAGTTCATTAAAACAGTAAGGGATTGTTTGCTTTGATATGTTTGTCCCTCGTAATGTCCGATATATAGTTTGAAAAAGATAATGTGTTCATATTGAAGACCGAAGTTGACAGAGCGTCGGTCTGATGATTGAAGTGCTCCCGTCACACTCACTTTGAGTCAATGCCACAATGCCCTTTTTAAACGCCGCGTTCATACAGTCGACCTTTGTGTGTGGGTGGTCTTTTTTCTTGCTTTCTTTCCTCTTCCTCATTCCATCCAGAATGTCCTCCAATGACAAATGCGACAAAGACGAACAGGTGCTTTTATCCTGTTAGTTTATGACTTAGACTAGCTAACATGTCCAATAAAAGACTGCATCGGAAATAAAACCGCCAGCAACGGAAGACGATAGCCAGGACGAGGTGATTGATATGACCACTTTTGATCAGCTGCTGGATATGGACGACGAAGACGATCATGGGTTTTCATTCAGTATTGTGTCAAATTATTTTGAACAAGCAGAAGCAACATTCAAGGAGATGGATGTCGCACTGTAATGTATTTGAACAATCCAAGAAGAAAGCGAGAGGATATTAAGGTTTCCAAACATCTTTCTTATAGGAATAAACGGGATCTATCAGAGCTTTCGCGGTTGGGACATTTCCTTAAAGGCAGTTCGGCTGCTATAGGGTTAAGCAAGGTTAAAAAGACGTGTGAGCGGATCCAAAATATCGGCAATAGGCAGGATGGAGAAGAAAGATTGACAGAAGCCGAGGCACTAAAAAGGATTGGATCCTTGTTGGAGCAGGTCAAAGAAGAATATGCGGAAGCGGAGACACACTTGAAGGCAATTTATGACGAGGCGAGATAAAGCGTGATATTCATGGAAATGGACTCAACCAACAAAGCAACAGCAAAAGAAAAGATCATGGAAGAAGCAGGCGGGAATCATTTTAGTATGTGACCTTCTTTACTATGGACCATGCGACCGTGTGCTTAACAAACGGAAACTTTCACATGACACCTTCCTTCTTTCTCTCTATTCATTTTCTCAGTCATTATAGCTTTTTTTTTCTTGTTTGTGTCGCACTTGACTAGCTACCATTCTATGTAATGTATTTTGCTTCTCTACATGGTTCGGATGGCATCAACAGCTCCGAGTCACGTGTATCAAATGAAAACATCTGTTCTTTTGGGTGAAATAGCATCAACCACGTATAGATCCATCTGTGCCTTCCTTTCTTTTGATTTCCGTGATTGCCCTTCGGTTGAAGACACACAGGCTTAGAAAAAATGTTTAGACCGCGCAATAAGCTATACGAAACGCATGCTTTTTAGGCATTGTAATGCTTATTCATTGTAGCCTGCCATTCTGGCTGGTTCACTCCAGTCTAGTATTGTTATGGTTGAAAAAGCCTTTGCCACATGGCGCATCCTTACCCAGCATGCTTTGATGGCGTATTCTTTTTGTGGCTGCATACACAAGGTTTTGGTTTCCGTGTTGGCGCTTTTTTTCTTATCATCATTTCTCTCCGCTGAATCGCCAAAATTTCATCCGAACTTGACGATGCTTGAAGTAGAGCCACTGAAATAAGAATCATCTTAACGTGTCGTGTACTTTGAGCTTTATTTTTATTCCACAACAGAACATTATGGTTTGTTGACCCTTTCAAAATATGCAAGAAGTTCATTGGTGCCATTCTCTGTAACCTAGGTTTAACCTTGTGTGCGCTGTAGTATCTATTCGTGTAACATGAACAGACGTGCAAGCATGCATCTATGCTGCATCACAATATAAACGAGCAGCGGAAGAAGGGCTTGCATAACTACTAACATTCGAGTGCTGTAGCAGAAAATAAGAGGCATAGTGAAATATCTGCACATAGCTTGCCAATCTTTATTGTATGATATATGTACCACAGTTAAGACTGTTTAGTTTTAGATACGCTCCACGAGAAATAAGGATGTCACCAGGTACACTTACATTGTTGTTTGTGCACACTTTCGGGATATCTTTTTTTTTTATTTTTACCGGCGCGCCATATTTTCAGCATCTATATTTGTTTTTTGCTAATAGACGTAGAGTGGTTGGTCTTGCGATTTTCAGCCATTGCCTTATACAGTATTTCGTACGTCAAAAAAGAAAAGAAACTTGGTTACCGAATTAGGATTTTGGCTTTCGACAAACTGCAAGAGCTTAATGATGATCTTTACGAAGGAGCTGTTTGAGTATGCATTTGGATGATAGGGTGCTCTGCAGCCAACCTTAACAAAGCAGCAGCTAAACTTACTGATGAGAAGCTTTTGCCAACAGCATCTTTTACCAGGCGTTCTTCTAATGCGCCATCCGCTTCACTATTAATATCGCAACATAATCGCAAAGTGTCTGGCTGTCAGAGAAAATATTCACTCACTGCACCACACACTATTACTTTTAGGAAGTAAGATTTATCTATCGAGCCTTGTAACGAGAAGAACCCGACAAACACAAACTTGTAACTAGTACTTGGCAATGAAAATGTGGGATGCTGCACAATAGCCGTTTTCCATTCATTTATCGAATGTCGCTATGCATAAAATAGTGGGTGTTTACGTACACCAAACTCTATAGTTGCGTTGGAAAACGAAGAGAATAGGCTATTGCAAACTATATCAATGGTTCTCGGTTAAAGGTCATCATATCATTCGCATTTAGATATCATTTTAGACGTCTCAGCTACAGTGCATATGGTTTATGGACGCATATTGCGTATAGATGACATACAGCCCACATGTCTCTTCTAGGCACACTAAATGCATCCTTCTTTCTCTGCACCATAACTGGAAAATAGCCCATCCATTGTCTGGTATTACTATTGTAAGTTTTAATCACTACAGTTTTTATACAGATGCTTGTCGATACGACTTCAGTTCGTTTCCACGTTTATTTCCTGGTTGACAGTCTTCATACTGTGCTTCCAGGTCATGTACATGTTCAAATAAAAGGTCACCATGGAAACAAGTGCAATTCTACAAAGACAACGCATTAATTCATTTTTTTTTTCATTCCAGGTAAAAAGCTTACACTGCACCGTTGCTGCCAATAGCGTCGGAAGATCTCAACGTCTTTCGAGTATTAAGAACTGAAGAAACACCAAAATACGCCGCTACCCATGGGATGGCTTTAAATCGATTCTATCAAAATGAAATAAGCAGTGTTCCTCTTTGATTTCCAACCCAATATCTGTCAATACCCTTAGAAAGATGCCAGCCATGGCTATACGGATAGATGAGCGATCGCCTTTTGATAAATAGCATTTACAACTTACCCACATACATGGCAATGCTACCATTCAGGTCCTCTTCTTCTGTCCGAGGTGGCAAGTGAAATGGAACGATATTTTCCGGGCGACGAGGATCGGCTTTGGATGAAGACATGGTGAACCGTTCAAAGAGCTTTCGGCACTCACAGCAAAAGAGTGGCAGTAAGGCAATTTTGACTGGGTGCTGGGTGTGAATTTGTCCAGGTTGGCCAGCTTCATTTTCTCTCCAGAACAAATGCGTTACTACTGCTGAGGCTTTGAGTTAATATATGTATATATTCTAGATGCTTCACAACTATACCTAGCCTCTATTTATTACACTTGGCAACGATCATAGCAGCAACTACTACGTGGATCAATAAATTTTCTTCCAAAAGGATGGAAGAAAGAACAAGGGAACTAATAGGTCAAAGCATGTATGGGTGTTTAAGCGCGTTTTACTGCTACATAGCTAATCATGATAACGTTTCGATAACTCTACGTTGTCTCCTACGGTAGACAGTGACAAGCAGAGTTAAAAACCTTTAAGGTCCAGTGCACGGCAGAACCACAGCCAGAAACATTAAATGGGCAGCGGAGGTGGAAACCTCCAGCTGCTTAAACTTCCAAGCCACGAAACCACCTTTTGCAGTTTGATCCATGGGCAAGATCGCAAAGACAGCATGTAAGGCACATCGTCTATAAGACTAAATGCAGACTCACTCAATTCGCATGTTACAGTTAAAGCCGATCCGAAGAATGTTTCACGACATGCTTCGTCGATGGATAACACAGAAATGTCCGGTAAATGACAGATGGAGCACTAGGGAAGGAATTCTTTGCTCATATGATTACTATGGCACCGTAGCTAAGGAACGTGTCGAAGCTGAATTACGGTTACTCCATGCGAGAGGCAAAGCGCTGAATGATTCAAAGACGTCGACAAGCAAAGTTAAAAAGGTTTCCATGAAAAAAGGAACCAATGTCAAGAAGCAGAAAAAACTGGCGAGAGCATTATTAGTGGCAGAGAAGGAGGAAGTTAAGAAAGAAAAAGCGTCCGCCAAACTCGAAAAACGGAAAGCACGGAAGAACGTCTGGACATAGAGTCTTACTATCTATCGAAACAATCATGTATATCAATGTCAGAACCGACTACCACTCATTCTTCTCCATTTTTTAATATTCTTCTTATGAACCGAGACCTCTACGTTTCTTTCGAATAACAGCTTCTATGGGTACTCTAATACCGTCATTATTAGCACCCAAGGCATCACCTTGCTTCCACCTAAACCAATATTAACAAAATTTAAAAAAAAAAAAAGAACAAAAGCCTCGATCCGCTAGTATCTTACCCCAAAGCAGCCAGCATACGATGGCCAACGTTGCTCTCTCCGATGGGTGCAACTCCCGAACCAACAACTGTACCATGAGCAGGACCCGTATCGACAGCACCTTTGTTGCTCTTTGGCCCACCTTTCTTGGGTCCACTGTTCTTTGGTCCATTGAACTTTTTACCTTTCGGCACAGGTTCCGGTCTCAATGCTTTGCGGGAAGCCATCTTGTACTTCAAGTCAATCGTCATTTGAGCTTCTTCAATAAACCGGTCAATGTATCGCCGATCAGTAGGCATAAATGTTCGATCTGTTTTAGTTAGTGTCGGCATCCTGTATAGTCTATGTCAACGATAATGGAGAAAAACCAAGTTCATTACCTATGAGCGCCATGCCCAATACTAGAAGAATCCAGGTTGTAAGCCCTCGCAAGCAAATGGATCTGTCGACGAGTGTGTTTTGACATGGGTTGGAAATGGTAGCTAAATGGCAACAGTATCAAATGGAATGTTGGTTCTTGATGATCGCTTTCAACTTTTCGTTTTACCTTGATATGGAATCATCCTTGATAAAATCTCGTATCCGACTATCAACCTTACGCAGATCCAAGTGGTCATTTCCCTTTCGTTCTTTTCCTTCTTTGGAACGCTTTTTCTCTTTTAGTTGCATACGATGGCGTTGTTTTTCCATCTTCCTTTCAAAAGCAAGTTTGCCCCGTAGACCTGGATGTTTTCAGCGTCAGATTTCATGTCCTCTATATCCAATAAAAGCCTCACCTGCTTGTAAACCTGGAGGCACCTGTGCTAATGCATCCTCCAGCGAACGCTGAAATGGGCTTATTTCGATTTCTCGCCAGTTAGGAGTATCTCTTTCAAAGGTATCTGAAGAATCCTTTGCAAGTTTCTTTGATGAGATTCCTTGCGTGTGTGTGGTTTCGGAGGCAAATGCAGTAGGTGATACTTCTTCTAAATCTTTTGCGCTCGAATAGAACTCATCGTAACTGTCTTCGTCATCATCACTTTCGTACTCTAACAGCCTTTCTTCGTGATCCAGATCATCCTCCTCACTATCTTCATCCTCTAACAAGCCATAGTCATAGATCGAATCGTCTTCTAAACGATCCAGCTGGCTTGTGAGATGTTGTAGCAAGTCCATTTCATCAAGCGATGTGTTCTCCATATAATCCCGTAGTATCTCCATGCTCTCATCGTCCATCTCCTCCTCCAATTGACTGTCTTCCGATAGATACAAATCGTCTCCTCGCACCATTTTTGTTTTCTTTGACTTCTTTTGTTTTTTGTTTACTGTCGGCTTTTCTGCCTGCATGTTTGGCTCACTTGGGTTAGAGTCAAAGTAAAATGGCACGGTTCCTTCGCCCAAATCGATTTTCTTTGCACTTTCTACAGAGTCCATCTTTATATCTTCTTCCTGATCGGAGGAATCATCGAGCGTTTGCGTAACAGACTGAACAAAATTGACTGCGGCAGGATAACCACCCTTTGCTGCGGCAGGACCTCGTCTGGCATTGCTGCTGCTGGCCCCTAAACCTGGACGATGCTCTGGGACCATATCATCTTCTGGTTCATCTCCCAGATAGATTTTTAAACCCTTTTCCGTTTTCTGTTGCTGACCGCCCTTCTTGTTTTTCTTCTTCTTAGATTCTAAAATAAAATTACGCATAAGTTGGGTCCCTGGAAACTGGGTCACGTTGATTACTTTTATTTTTCGATCTTTTCAGATCCTCTTCGGATTCATCCGAAGAATCGTCAAACTGGCCGTACAAACGGAAATCGTCCAAGAGATCGCTATCGGAATAGGTTTCAGGTTCATAAACGTAGCCGATCGGAGAAGGTCTCAATTGTCTTCGACTGCCGCCACCATGACGGCCACCATGAGTTCCTCTACCACGGTTCGCTCCACCTCTTCCACGGCCAGATCGTCCTCGTGAGCCTTTGGCCATGTCCACAAAATTTCGAATGAAACCTGGGAAGATAAAGACAAGTTAAGCCCAAAACGAAACCAATGCGGTCAAATAATACATCTGTCACAGGGCGGCTGTTGAAATGTTATCAAGTTGGAGCATTGGCAGTGTTGTGTGGCACCCTATCAAAGGCAAAGCAAATACTTAGACCAACTTCATATGGATTATCTAGCAGAAAGAATGAGCTTCCAAATATTGACCAAGCAAAAGGCAACCGGTACAGCAGAAGAAGATGGGGGAAAGAAAACGGACTAGGCGATAGCCAGAACAAGGCAATGAAGGTACAAGTCAGCACCTGATGGAAGTGAACATATAAACCATGACATCAACAGCGGTTCCGCAGAGTGAAATACCCTTTTGCTTTTTTTTTATATAGATATATGTATACTATATATTTATCGGCGATTTCCAATTCAAAGATCAAGTAAGGTGTGTATATGTATATCGATCCGGACAAGAAACGCCCACAGTATCTACTATAAAGTTCCTGTAAAAAAAAAAGCGAAATGTTGGGTATATATGTGTGTGGTAGACGATAAACAACTTGATGGTATATCAACAGAACAGGAAAGAGAAGAAAAAGACAGAAAGAAGTAGGGGAAAAGAAAGGAAAGAACAAACAATTAAACAGTATATAAACATCGGTTTCAGTGGACAATCACGATCTGGCCAGTGCCATCTAATCCTTGGATATCGCTGACACTAACGACGCTGCCGGTATCACTGCCGCTGCCAGAGTGATCAAGTACAATGCTTTCGCGTTTGGCAGAAGACCTTGATCGTCGTTTGGAGGAATCTCGTCGATAAAAGGCTGAACTTCTGTGATCCTCTTCGAATAAGCCCATACTGCCAACCTTCGCCAACGCCATACGGCGACGGTAATAGAGACACTGCTTGAACATGCCAAGGACAGGGGAATTCTGCAGGAGGCCTTGACGAAGATGAGATACGAAATTGTAAAAGTCACAGACAGCCACCAATCGGTCACGGCAGAAACGATCAATAGGAAGCCATGGTGGTTGCTTCTGCTGTGGTTGTGTAACTTGTAGTCGCATGCGAAATTCACAAACACGCAGCAAACCACAGCATGCACATTTCGTTTTCGGTGGCATAGGTGGTGGTTGGAGCGTAGTAGGTGTTCCGGGAGCGGAGGAAGCGGTGCTGATATGACTGGCTGATGGCGAAGTAGAGGTGGAAGAAGCAGAAGAAGAAGACAGGGCAGAATGGACGCCTGTCGAAAGCCATCCTTGGATCTCGCACTTGCCTCTGGCGATAGAGTCAATCAGCTTGCGTTTAAACCATGGCGATTTCCACCAGGATGACCCTGCATTTTGGAACAAACAAGGGTCAACGTCTTCAGCAACCACGCGTTTCATGAAGGGTGTTGATGGCATTGTAACGTGTGGAGCAGAAGAAAGGGCCTTGAGGTGCTGCTGGAATTCGCTAAAAATAAGACCATCGATCCGTATGGTACGATTAGATATGGTATGAACTGTTTCCTCCAAGTTTAATGGTACAGAAGAGGACATGGTGGAGGAGAGGCGAAGGGATATATGGGATTGTCGTCCAAGACTTATTCGGGAAGCATTAAACTCGTTCTCTGGATGATACCTGGCAGCATAGTTACTGGTATTGACGCTTTGATGCACCACGGAATCCAGATCCACCAAGAGCTCTTTCATATGTTTCAGTCGCTGTTCTCTCGCATCCCATGACTGCAGCACACTGCTGATTTTACCACCCATTTCGCGATTCATACGCACCAGACCGTCACGATCCGTTACTTCGTCCATTAATATATGATTCAGAGCATCAAATAGCGAAGAGGCAATCTCCTGCACATCTTCCTCTAAAGCGTCTTTGACTTGTTCAACGTTGGTACGTTGCTGTTCCTCTTCGGCTAGGGCTGAAGCAAGCGATCCGAGATCACGTTTCAAGTATGCTTTTTGTTCGATTTGTTGATCCAGTTGCAGGAGAAGTTGTCGACAGTTGGCACAGAAGGTATGGTCGAGGGGTGCTGTAGCGCTAACAAGAGATGTTCTTTCGGTTGAATAAATCGATGCAGGTGGTGGTGGTAAGGATGTAGTATCGTCTTCAGAGGAAGGGATACGTGTCATGGATGAAACGGAAGTTGCCGTAGAAAAGCCGCTGGGGCAAGCTTCTGAATTTTGTGGGGTGGAGTGAGTATCATCCGATGGATGACAAGCATCGGGATCGTCTACACTGTTAGGAGCAGAATCGATTCCATCCATGAGATTATGAGGCTGCGACCAAGCGTCCCCTTCTGTTGCTTTTTCAGTTGCTGCTGCTGCCGTTGCTGCTGGGGAGGATTCTTCTCGTCGCCGCCATTCATTGGCTGCTGCCTGCCTTCGTTCCAGTTCACCTTCTTCTAGATCTTCGGCTACACCAAGAAAATTGGTAGGTGGATCGACCTCTGGGGTAGATGTCTGCTGGGCTAATCGGAGATAGTTGAGGCAGAGGGTGATAGTGGCATGGATCTGTTCGTTGGTTGACTCGGGTGCCAGACCGTCTTCACGTACGATCTCCGACAGATGCACGATGGCCTCTTTGCTGTTAAATTCCAGCTTTTGCAACTTGTTTGACAAATAGTGGATATATTGATCCTTTTGTGATAAGCCGACTAGCCAATCATGGCGGTCATGTTCATATTTGCGGTGTATGGACTGAGGGGCGTGTGAACAAACCAAGTTCTTGACCAAGTTAAGTGCCCACTTACGGATAAATCAGTTTCTAATTCGACCACTCGTGATTCGAGTTTTGCAATGATGTCTTCTGCCTGTAATAAAAAGGGCAAGACGTCTTCCTCGGAAAACTCCTCCGGTCCGAATTGAAGCTCGTCTAAATGTTCATCTTGAGGTGACGTAGGTGGAAGGTCGTTTGAATTAGCGTAGGGAATAGAAACCTCCATCGTGTTTTATGACACGGTTTGGGAGTTATAGTATAAACGTAAAAGAAAGAGTCTAAGAAGAAAAAGGTAAAGAAGAAAAAGAGAGAGAGAGGACCAGTAAAAAGCAGCAGAGAGAGAATAGTGTAAATAAAACGATCGGGGTCACTTGCTTTTTGTCCTGGGCTTGGTTGTATACTCACTACCGAAATATTATATATATATATGTATATATATATCTATATTTGTTGCTATGGATTTATTCTGATATAAAATGCACAGGAAAAAGAGAGAGAGAAGAATGAGTAGCATATATAAGAGGAAAAGGAAGAAGGAAACAAAGAAACTTTTGTATATATCTCTCTCTTTTCAAAAGGTTGGGCGTCCAAGGAAAAGAGGAAAGGGAAAAAAAAAAGAAAGCTAGCCCTTGCTCCGTTTCCCCACTCTTTCTCTCACTCTCTCTTTCTTGTTCCTCTCGCTTAGTCTGCTCGTGTACATGCAGGAAGCATGCATCTCGGGAAAAGGATTGGGCCCTTTCAATTACACTACGATACGGATGCTTCCAAAAACCTTCGGTATCCGAAAACAGTTGCCATTCCCCTTCACATACTGATGTTTGGTTAACGAAATAGCCTATAGCTTTAGTTAATTTTTGTGTTTTGTCACGTGTGGTTGGTACAGTACATCGCTTTTTTTAATCTCATCTCCGTAGAGGAAACGATCTTGAAAATATTCGGAAAGCTTGGTCCGAATATCCTACATGCACACGCACGATATATTTCCCCTTGTCATTTTAAGTTAATGAAGAAAAAAAGACGATTATTCAGAGCAGGTATAGGATTAGTCAACCACGATTCGGTCAAAAGCACATACTGCAAAGTAAAACAGGTATTTGTACCTGAATGGTAAAGTCAAAAAAGGTGAAACCACTAGCGGCGACTTAAAATATTGGACGGGGTCTCAAATCGGTATCCGTTGGAAACAACAAAAAAGTGTCTGATCCTTATATGAGTCGGAGGTCGTCACATTCGGAAGGAAGATTTTTAACGATGTTCAATTTCGCCTTTGCTAAAAATTTATCCGACGTGTCTATTTGATTCATATCAGAAGAAACGATAACAACGACAAAGCGATAGACTGCTACGATGGTAACAAGGTATAGTCATAGTGATGATAGTCAGAGTAAGTATTAGATAATAATCGAAACGGAACTTTTTGACTGAAAAAGTAAGTATGGCGATCTTGCTAAATTTTTGTGCAATGGTCAATGGTGGTGCGATCGGATGATTGGTCGATCCGACACTATTTTTTTCCTTCAAAATACACTATAAAAGGTCCTTTTCTATTTCTCGTCCTGTTGCACTTTGTTGTTGTCTCTGTCCTTTCCTTTTCTTCGTCATGAAATCCATCCTTGCCACTATCGCTGCCTTGGCTTTGGCCGTTGTCTCCGCTGATAACATTGTTACCATTACCTTCCCTCTTGAAGGCCAGACCTTCAAGGCCGGTAGTGAGGCCAACATCAACTGGTAGGACAACATAAATATTCTCTCCTTCTTCGCAAGAGAAAAGAAAACTCATCCTCCTTGCCTCTTTGCAGGATTAATCCCCAGGTCTCAACCATTCCCAGAATTGTGCTGGCCAAGGGTCCTGCTACAGGACTCCAAGTTGTAGCTACTGTCCAGGAAAATGTGCCCGCTGCTCCCGGTACCTTCAAATGGACCATTCCCGCTGACACTCCCGCCGGCAATGACTGTAAGTTCTATTCCTTTCTTTTTTTTTCCTCGAGCCCTATTTGAGCAGCGCGTTTATTAATGAGTTGCACGGACTACAGATGCTTTCGAATTGGGTGTTTCTCCCAACATCAGCTACACAGGTCACTTCTCTATCCAGGCTGGCAATGGTGCCGGTAAGTTTCAATGCTTTGGCTACTTCTATTATCAATCGCAGTAACATGTTTTGTCCGCGAAATTAGCCTCTGGAAACTCCAGCTCTGCTAGCACTGGTGCTACTTCCAGCGGCAGCGCTTCTTCTGCTACTGCTTCGGCCTCTGCTACAACCGCCGCCAGCAGCTCTACCACCACTGTTGCTCCCAAGAGCACCACTACCACTGCCCCTGTGCAGTCTCCCACTGCCGCTTCTTCGGGTAATGGCGCTTCTACTCCCAGTGGTAATACCGGTTCCAAGTCTTCTGCTACTCCCAGCGCTTCCCAGCCAACGAACGCTGGTTTCAAGGCAAACCCCGCTACTTTGGGCGCTCTTGCCATTGCCGGTGCCGCCGCCGTTGCCTTGATTTAAATCCGGCCACGGTAGTACTGAACGTTGCCAAGGCATGTTCTTTCTTACACATTTATTATCCTCCATATTTTTCTTTGCCTCTCCCTGTTCATCCACACCAGAGACTCATCCCAGGGAGTTAGCTCAGATAATTTCAAATGAAATCTTTTGTTCTTTACCTTAGTTATTTCTTGTCAGTTTTGTTACGATAATTTGTCTGAACATGGTACAAGGCCATCATCTTGTATCACCAATTAAATTTATCTGGTTCCCAACTTTTTCCCTTTATTTCTATAGTTGGTTAATGAGACGTGACACCAAAAATTACCTTTCGGGGACACAGTATTGTTTTAGCAAGAGCTGAGAAAAGAATCCAAGGTTATCCATCGGTTCTCTTGCGGCCAAAAAGAAAAAGAGGACTAAAAATTTTTTACGCACGGACGAAGTGTGGAGGTGGCTGCAGAATGTGGCTGGCCTGCAGTTCTTAGTCAAACAAAACAAAATGAACTTCATAACAGGACATATATCACTTCTGAAACCCGTCTTTTATCAGAAATCCCCGCTTTGAGTATGAAATTCCCTCGCCATCAACCAATAACACAAAGTTGGATTGGAAGCTCCTCCTAGAATACTCAATCATAGCACCATTCCCCTATCAACAGTATGACACGGACTTGTTACCTTGCCAAAAAAAAACGCTATCACATAATGCCAGAACCATTGCATTATCCTGGCAAACAAGGACATTACAGCTAGAGCATCGTAGTAATTGTTTGTGAACCAGAAATCTATCCAACCACTTCCTAATATGCGATGTTACCCAACCACCAAGAATATCAAATTGTCTGAATGCTTGATATTCCCATCCAAGTTGTCAACAGCTTTTTTTGGGTGCGCATGACGGACAAAAATAGCACGCTAAATTTAAGTTTGTTCTCACCATAACGACCCGCGTTATCGGACAATCCATAAGACTTCTATATGCCTGCTAAAACGCCCGTATGTTGGAATACTCCTTGTTAGGAGGCGACATAGTTTTCTACTCTAATGAAAATAGGTATCGGAAGACCCTTCTTTTAATATAACATTAATTGCCTATCTTTGTTTTTTATTTGATTTACCTTTTCTTGAGGCATGATCTAGAGATTGTTCCCAAATCCAGTGTCTAACTTGGTTACTAAATTCTCTTTAAACAGGCAGTACAGAGCATGGCGTGCTTTACTCATGTTGACAGCTGTCTACAGCACGTCAGTGTCAAGGGGTTTCAGGGGGGTTGCTAGTCAGAACTGTTCGTACATTCGTACATACCTGCAGCGTGTGTTAACAAACTTTATCGTCATTCTCGGATTCTTAGCGAAGCGGACATGACTTGGAGTCCGATGGAAGACGGTCATCAACATCATACATGTAGCAAACCGGATTGCGCCTTCAGTACTAAAACATCTAAACAAGAACAGCTCTTGATAAAACAATGTCTCATCGCGTAGCTTGACTTATAAAGTTTAATCGTCTGCGGAACAGAATATATCAAGTTAGTCAGTTTTATTTCCTTTCCTACAGTATTATTTACCGATGATCCTACAAATGTATCGATCAGCAAAATGAATAGGATTATCAATTGAATTTGTGCATCCATGTGGTTAAAATGCTCTCATTCTCAGTATGCGTTAATATCATAAATCAATCAGAAGTGATTTCGATCTGCATGGCGTAAAGATATCTCTGCGGAGTGATAACCTTCTGAACATTTTAAGTGATTAAGCTAATGTTTATCCTGATTGCAGGGTGAAAGTCATTTCTGATTCAGCAACCATATGAAGTACTGTGGGGTTGCAACGAGCCGTCCTTGATAATGGTTACATATGAAGATAAGTTTAGAACATAGATAAGTTACAGCGTAAAACTCTAGGCCAAAATCGAGGTGTTTCGCAAAGCCTGAAATAAGAGAAACTGGCTCTCTAGAGTGCCATATGACTGTTTAGAGAGATGCGCACTAGAACAACCATGCTTTGAAGGATATTGTGCGCATATAGTTTCATATGGTCTGCTAAATATCTCCAAAATACATAATTTTTGGTGGGCTATAAAACGAAAACTTGCCAGGAAACATTCTTTTGCTTCCTTGGGACTGACTGGTAGTTCTTTATCTCCTTTCTTTTACTCTATCAGCCATCCGTTTCACGAATCCGATTGAAGAAAAAGTTAGGATCATAGGAAAGTTGCCCATTTTCTCTCTAGTCCGACGTTTTAATAATTTGCTGCAAGTCTCCCTTTTTTTTTCTCGTGCAATAAACTGTCAAGAACAGCGAGATGTTATTATCTTTGCGTCTGGAGCACCATAGAGACATCTTGCAAATTGCTTTTTGTTTTGGATATAGCGGATTCTGTGTAGAAGAAGTCTGGAGGCATCCACCTTTATCAGCTAAATGACATTATAGGGCTCTGACAGCAGTTAGGGGTATTTGGAGAGTATCAAATTTCTCAAAAACAAGGGCTTTCTGTTTCTTGCTGAGAGAGATCGAAGGGAAACATGTTGGGTTTAATCTAGCTACAGATGTCTTTGTCCGATGGCAAGAGATGATGGAGGATGATGCGGCATGAGAATTACGCGTTGTTTAGTTGCCATCTCGGATCTTAGGTTCTGCTTCAGCAGGTTTCTCTGAGAACCGCACGATATGCACAATTCTTGGGGTTCTGATTATGCCACTTTATGTATATCTGGCGAGATTTCTATACTGATTTCCAAACTCAATAAGGTTATCATCTTTTTTTTTTCTGCAGCTGCGTGCATTTTTGATCCTTTTCAAGGAAAGCAGGTTGGATGCTGTCGTCTTGAAGTAGTGTTAAGATCAGCATGGACAATGTCAATTAAAATGGCACCCTTTGTATCAGTGCCTTGCTTGAAGAAGGACAACTTTAAGTGTGGGAAAAATGAAAGGTCTTAAAGGGTGAGCATTCAGTCAATAAGATTGTAATTCAAAAAAAATAATGACACCTTTCATTTCCCGTTTAACAGATTTTGATGGCGTGTATTATTTTTAAATGACAGAATTGGATCAAGGATCTTGATGAGTTCCAAATCTGAAGGTCACAACCATTTCAAGGCTAAGAAATGACGATCCATTGACATTACGGTAAAGTCAAACATTTTTATTCTGGGTCGGCCAGCAAGGAAGCCTATTAACACGTGTATGTAAAAACGATGGTTCATCGTTGTATTTCAATGTGACACGGGCACATGCGAAGTAGGTTGCGGGATCTGCAAACCAAAATAGATAGTTCGGGCCACCTCTGCAACCTGTTTAGAGATAAAAAAAAAAAAAAAGATCATGACATCCGGACTATCTTCTTTCATTTGCGGGGAATCAAACCAATGAGAAAAGAGGAGAGTAAGTGAGTCTCTGTTTTTATAGAAACACATACACACACACACAGAGTAAGGAAAATCATTGATTGGTTGGTGGAAAGAAGACTGTAGGGAACCAATATGGGACTGCATGGGAGGGGAGAGAATGGGACAAGAGCAAATCAAAGGATGGAGTCAATTGCTCATGCATGCCTCGTGCACGGAGATGAAGAGTGCACGTTGATTGAAAAATCTTCCGTCATGAATAGCCAATCAGATTGACTCAATCTTGCACACAGATGAGCAACACAGACATCATCCCCTTTTTATAAAAAGGAACCGATCTGCCAAGCTCACCTTTTTCTTTTTTATTCCTTAATACTTGTATATCCTACAAAACTCTCTCACTTTGAACACAACAAAACTACATAACCATGAGCGATCTCAACTGGTGTACTTACTGCGACAAGTCCATTAGTCCTCTTTCTGTAAGTATCCCAACATTAGATAAAAGAAAAGACTAACTTAGACTCATCATTGGCTCTTTTTTTCTGCATGCAGAATTCGCTTTATTGCTCTCAGGAGTGTCTTCGTGCGGACGCATTACACCATCATCCTATGCTTGGTTATGACTATGCTGAATTCAAAGACTTTCCGCGATCACCACCGGCATTATCACCATCCTCCACCTCTTCATCATCACCTTCATTATCGCCGATTCCATCCTATACCTTACCATCACCCCATTTACCACTCACGCCACCGCCGCCGGCATTTGAATTAGGCGCGCCATTAGCATCGAAAAGTCACCGGTTACCCACATTTACATTAACACCCAACAAACGATCCAGCATATACTTTTAAGCAAATCCCTCCATCTCTCTTTCCCAAAAAAAAAAAGCCAAAAGAAAATGTACATAAACCTCTGTCTCTCTCTCTTTCCTCCCTTTTTTTACAATGTAAAGCTATACTTTCTCTCTCTCCTTCTCTTAACCCAAAGTAGAAAAGAAAAAACCCAAGTCCTATTAAAAAAATTTACGCAGTTTTGTCCCGTCACGCCATTTTTGAATCATCGTTTTATACATCGCGTGTTGGTTGGATGGCATCCGATTCGTTCGGACAGGCGGACATTTGATGCAAATGAAGGATTTTCCGTGTCTCTCCATGTGTGACAAATCAAACTTCGACCCACGGCCAAACACGTTTATTGAATTCAGTCTCTCCCCATAATGAAATGTAAAAAAATATCGTCCGTTTTATTTAAAGATGTCATTATTCCCACAACGGTGTAAATCATATCTGATTGACAACCCATTATTAATTGGCTATGCTTTTCTGATTGACAGTTTTCGGAAATGGGAATACAAACAAGCGGTTGACGGATGAAAAAAAAAGAAACAAAGGGCTGTCGGGGAGAGAAACAGGCAATGAAGATCATAGGGAAAAAAGAAAAATGTGGTACCTGGTCGCGTCTCAGCCAATAAGATGATTAAGCTGAGCCATCTTACTGAACCTTATTCATACTCCAGCCATTGCTTCTATGCTTGAGCTTTGAGTATCATCCTGAGATTAATAGGGCCATGAAACAACTGGCATTTGCCAGATCCTATCCTTGCTCCTATATAGAAAGGCTCAGTAACTATCTTTTACCTCTCCATGGAATGTTTGGTTCTATCGCTTCTAGAGCATCCCATGGGGTATTGGATGCCTTATAAGACAACTGCGAAAGCTTTGCAGAAACGGGTCTCATATACAGTAGCTTTCGTTGACGCTTTTTACGAACGAGATATGGAGTATGGTGAGAACTCATCATATCATGTGAACTTGCAACAGGACCACCTGTGCGCAAAGTTTTCAGAGTATCGCAAAGCAAGAAAGATGTGACCAGCTGGCAAAGAGAAAGTAAAAGTTCAAACTTCTAACTTGCAAGCATTCATGTTATTATGGAGTGATGTTATGCCATCATGGTATTTTTTGCCGATACCCACTGCATCTTCCATACAATAGTTTATGTGACCATCGAAAGTACAACTCCATTCAGATTATCTTCATAACCATACAGTTTATAATATTAACAGGAAAATAAGTGTGGCGGTTAATATTTGACCTACATGGATACAGAATACAATAAGTGGTGGCAAATAGTGAGAGCCCTAATTGTTTACAAGCTGTTAAGAAGCTATTGCTTTCTCATTCATATTGCCATTTGCACTTGGGAAGGACTAGCTGTATCTTGAATGAATATATTATCTTGAACGCCTTTACAAGCATTAGATATTCTCTGATTAGGTTATAATATCCATCAACACAAATTGGCTATTTTCAAATCGATAATTCGCTGTTTAGTCCTTTAATAGTTAGTATTGTTTGTAATCTGACAGTGCGTGGTCATATGTGGCATGAGAAAAGCAAAATGTATCAAGGCAAAATACCACGAATATTTGTCTTGCTTCCGTACCTAGTTATCCAGTCCATAGTTCCAGCTAAGCATTGCGTTATCTTAGCCTATGCTCCGTTTTGTGCTAACCTTTCCTTTCTGCTTCAACAGGAAGTCAAGTCTTGTTTCATACAAGTTCCGTTTACGCAAAAGGCGATGTTGTCGTTCCCTCCTACTTGTATATTACCGTACTATAAACTATTGCTTCAAGGGGAAACGTTTGTTTTCGTCCTATTTGTGAAATGTTGTCATTAATCAGACATCCATCGATTTTCCATCAACAAGTGTCATTTCTTTTTGCTCCAGTGATCCGAACTGTGTAAAAGCGAATGCACAACACCTTTTTGACTTGTTAGCTCTGTTTTCCAAAACACATCCCCGACATGTACTTCGCATTGATTTATATATACGGAATGACTGATGTCTCTTTTCTGTATATTTTAGCCTGTATAACCTCTGTCCCGAACCACCTTGGTTGTGTGGGTAGTTTCCTGCACTCCACTCAGTAAGTCAAAAAGAAGAAGTTGTCTGTTTATGCACAGTGCCATTCATTCTCTTCTGCTTTCAAGTCCTCGCCAATATTAAAGCGCTTCCAGTCCTCTGCAGTGTATTTTCATCTTGGCCCACCTATCAGTCGCTTTCCTTTTGTCCCTCTCCCCACCAAAACAGGTGCGGGATGTGCGCCTGACGCACGTCAGGAATACCCTTCGGGGATAAGTGAAACAATATCTAGCATATCGTTGTCATTTACTAACCATGAATGTATTTTCATGCTACTAAGATAAATTTTGCTTCCACTAGAGAACCATGTTTACATAACTAAAATCTACCACCCAGTAACTCATTTACTAATGACGCATGTTTGTCGTATTTCTTAGCGCAAACTTAGTCCTTCATTGAACGCTGCTGTAGCGTAAAATGTCATTCAATCAACAGTATCAGTGTATACGTATAATGGTAATGAGGGAATACCGGAAATTGAATGGCTAACAACGTCGATCCATCGGCAAATGCTGTCCAGAAATTTTGTTTGCATAAATCAAAGCTGCTGTCTGCTACTTTTCCAGCTAGATGTTTTATGCTTTGCATATAGGAATCAGCGATACGTCGTACGTTTGGTTTGAGATTGTCAAGTAGAACTAGCTCATCAGAAGCGCTGTAATGGGCCATCAAATGCCCTCCTTCCCATGGTGTAGAGAGAGACAGCCACAGATTTCATAGGTTTCTAGTCCCATTTCTAAGAACTTGTGCCTGTTTTTTTCCTTTCGTCAATCGGATAAAGCGCTGAGACGCCCGCAATAAAAACAAAACCTTGAAATCGAGTATATCGTTGCAATCCATGACATCACCTGTTAAATGATGTAGCTTGGAGGCGACGTGTTTGGTATTGCATTCCCTTAGAAGGCTTTCTATTTTTTAGCGTGCTAAGGATTTGAAGTCGTTGGGGGAGGGCACTTGCATAACAAAATAATAGTGACGATTTCTGCCTTCTCAAGGCAAGTCTTCCCCTTGTGTATTAAAGATCTCATCACCCGACCTGGACGCTGTAGCGGTTCATGTCGGATAGATATGCTGGGAGCGAACCATTTAGTAAACATATCATCTTACCGTTCTGGGCTTGTTGGTGCGCGCAGCGGACTGTTCACGACATTCTCGGTATGTTTTCCCTCGCTCAGTCGTACAATAGTCGGATTAACAATTG
The DNA here is from genome assembly GCA_000696975.1 of Apophysomyces trapeziformis B9324. Lineage (NCBI taxonomy): Eukaryota > Fungi > Mucoromycota > Mucoromycetes > Mucorales > Mucoraceae > Apophysomyces > Apophysomyces trapeziformis. The sequence continues at coordinate 153,123 of JNDP01001277.1, read as the reverse complement.
AGATTAAAGAATCTGAAGGTTCGTGATCACCATATATTACCGCATCCTGTAGCCTATTTTGATGATCTTGTCGTACTCAATTAATGGGCATCTAACGCCTCATTTATAACTGCCTACTAAATTCTTATCAGCTTTAAAATAGAAAATAATCATATCCAGGCTTAGGGTCATTGCATAGGGAACATAAGCAAGCTCAAGTCTTTCCTAGGGGCAACTTTCTCATTCAGCGAACCCGGAACGAACCCCTTCTTTTGCAGCACTGTACGACCTACTAACCATTTGCTTTTATTTCTGATTATCACCTTCCTTCTTTTCGTCTCCGCCTTAACGAGATCGTACGATGGTAGATGATCGATGGCAGGTATCCATATAATATAATGAAGGGAATAATTTATTTTACATAAATTATATGTCCTAGTCAATGACCCCATGACACACGGCTTTCAAGCTTGTTATCTATTAAAAAATAGATCAAGTAATAATAATGCATTTGTTCAGGGTGAAATGGAGATGAATCTTTCTTTCTATATTTCGCCTACTACAAACAATAAAAAAATATTCATAATAACATAATAATAGTGATATCTTATTTTTCTTCGTCTCTTTGCGTCTTATCAAAATAAGATGGGCGCGTCATGGGAACAACTCCCTGATGCGACTGTATCTTGGAGGTCAATTTCCGTGGCTTGTTCTCTCTATCTCTCTATGTACCTTTGTTTTCCTGTAGGAAATGAATGAGATGACGAGATACATTCAGCCTTCTTGTTGATCAGGACAGCCTCGTTTGTTTTCTTTTTTTCCTTTGTTTTTTGTTTTTTTGCCTTTTTTTCACGTGTCGTCCGATTCGTTATATCAAAGTTAATTGGTGCATCTTGAATTTCCCTCTCACGATAGAAAGAAAAACATTGTATTTGGAAAAAAAAGATGGGTTATGTACACGAAATGATTGAAAACTCTAAAACGGGATTATTTAGTTTCTTTTTGGCTCCTTTTTTTTTCCCCCCAGCAAGTGAAGTAGGGCAGACTTGTTCTTCTCTCTGTCTTCTTTGTTGTTGTTACTTTTTCTTCCCTTCTCAGCTGTTGGTTTGTTTTTGTTTTATACAGTCAACGGAATGAACTACTTGGGAATGACGACGCCTATATACATGAGATGAAGAGAACTCGCGACATGTCTCGTCATGCCAACCAATGTCGGAACGATCGGCTCAGCCAACCGGGTCGGAAGCCGTCTTTCCCACTAAAGAAGAAAAACCGCCATAATAAAAAAGAAAAGAAAATAAAGGCATCGTCAGGGGAACCAGTTGCTTCTTATTTTTATTTTCGTTTTTTCTTCTTTTTTATTCTATGTTGACTTACTTGTGTAATGCGCACCATTCGTAATGATCCTGTTTGGACAAATCAGCACTGCAAACAGGACAGATCTGAGACGCTTGTTGAAACATAAGACTATGGGAGACAACGGGTGTCAACACCTTTGTATATGAAAAAATAGGCAAAAAAACAAAGAAGGAATCAATTGTAATTTTGAAACATACTTGAAAGAAAAAAAGGCTGATGGTAAAAAAGAAGGAGAACAAAAAAAGAAGGAAAGGTAAACCGAGAGTACAAAATGTTGGCGGTCTTTATATATATGAACAACGTGGTAAAGCGGAATGGTAATGCAATCTATTGACCGGAGAACAATGTGTGCTGCGCAAGGTTGGTAGCACAGAGAATGAGCGAGTAAGAGAGAGGTTTAAACAGACACAGACAGACGCAGACAGAGTTTAAGCTGTGGGTTTCAGGCTTCCAAGGGGTCGGAAAACGCAATACACACACATACACACGCGCACACGCTAACTAGCTGCCTGTCATGACCTTCACTTCTTTTTCACATGGCTTGGAGAATGATTTATCGCGGGATCTCTTTCTTCCTTTGTGTCTCTTTCTCTCAGCTCCTCTCTGTCTTTTTAAGCATAGAGTGGAGACTGAACCTAACTATATTTTTCTTTTTTACTTGTTTAGTCGATCTATCCAATCACTTGGAATCGTCGGAATCAATTCCTGCCCTCTTTGTCGTTCCGCGTTAAGCTTTTGTTTTAGTGCTTCGTACATAGCATCCCCGCAGCAATGATCGTCCATGTCAGCTGTTGGCGTTCGGCTGTCGTTCCATGACTTTACCGTCCGTCGTCTTAAGGGTAATCTTTTCGAATCCTGTGCATCAGTCATTATCGTCCTATTTCTACTTCCTTCTTCGCTTGGCAATGACCAACGTCGTGAATCGCTTGTCAGAGAGGAAGCAGAACCTAGTAATACTTGACTTAAACTTGATATGCTCGCTCGACGCGACTCATCTCCAGTGGACGCCAGACTGCATAGACTTTCCGAGGATGATCGGGTTTGATGGTATAAGTCCGCCGATTGCATCACGTATCTTTCGATAGACTCCGGCAAACGCGACTCCGATACCTCGTAACGGTAACCAAGGATACACCGCTTGGTCTGTATCGGATTAAGATGATCTAAATTTTCTATCGTCGTTTTAAACAATGCTATTTCATTCAGTTGGGATACACATTGTAATAATTGCAAAAGTTGTTTCAAAGGCTGAAAATGCGTGTTGAGATCTGCTGGTAAATGATGTTGTTGTATCCATTCCTCTAGGACCGAGATATTCATCCGGACCTGAAGAGCCTTGGACCGACAGAGGTATTTTTTGTTACTCAAAATATGGTTAAACATTGTACACGCGATATATTGAAATAGTTCGGCTAGAACCTGGATCACAATGACAGGGGACACTTCGTACGACTGCAAGGCACTTTGGACGGATGACAGCACCGCGGTGATCGAGGATGGTGAGACAGTAGAACGTAGCAAAGTGTCTTGCGAATTCCGCTCCGCCGATTGAACCGTACCGATGGACCGTCGTACACGACCACGACGGAAAAATCTATGCCAGTGATTGCCAAAATCAGCTTGCTCAATATCCTGAATTGGTTCAAACTCAAGCATCGCCATCTCCAATAATTTGTCCAATCGCTTCCTTGTGTCTGATACTATGAAGACGAACGCCTGGATAATGAGTTCCGAAAGTGTATGTTGATGATCCGTTGTGGCTACGACTAAGCCCGCGTCTTTTTTAAGATAGGCCAATAGTTGGCACAGATTGGCTACCCAGAATGCAAGCGCCTCCATGTCCCTCGCAGAAGCCTAAATAATTCAATTTTGGCCAAAACCAACCGCACCCACGGATGGATTGAAATCAATTCAGTCATATTGCCTTTTTGCCTTTTTCTTTCGTTTGTTTTGCTGTTCTTTTTTTCTTTTTTTCTTTTTTCTTTTCTTCTTAGGCTTTACCTTGATTATTTTTGTCCATTTGGTAACGGTTGCCTCTAAGAGTGCATGAAATAGCTCACGACTAGAGTAATAATGAGCAAATCGAGCACATAGAAAAACAACGTTGGCTGGCAAACACGTCTCAGGTAATGGTTTCTTGCATGCACTGATCACTTCTAGTATATGGCCAATGTCATTCTGACTAAACACAAACATCTGGTCAGGGAGGCACGCGTCCCATATGAATTCATGCATGGACCGCATGCTGGCTTCACACTGAGCCAGATCAAGTTCTTCCTGCTCCTCCTGCTCCTTTCCCCGAGGCAAATCGGGATGAGGTCGACTGGCCTTCTGATCATAAAACTCGTGGCCCTCGCTGTGCTCGCATCCGGTCTTTGCAGGTATCAGCTGAGGTGTTTCCGCATCATCGATCGGTCCCTGACAGGGTCGCTCATGGTTGTTGGTGAAATCAGCTGATGAAGTATCTTTAGCAAGGAGTGGCTGTAGTAGGGTTTCGTTATTATCCGAGTGCAGAAAATCTCTAACTGTTCGTCCTTTCCCCGTTTGAATAGCATCGGATGCTCCATGATCCAAAAGTAGTTTAAACACATCATTATGATGTTTGCTGGCTGACCACATCAAAGCCGTCCAACCCTCTATAAATAACAGTTATCAGTATTCATGACATTTTTCGTTAAGCTACGGAAAAAGAAAATAGCGCATTGAGCCTGTCTCCTGTTCTATGCATATATCTTGCTTTCTCATTATTTTTTTTGGATTGAAACAACACTTACTTTGATCTTGTGCATTGACATCAGCACCCGCTAGCAGTAGCTGCTTTACAATCGCGGCATGGCCAAAACAGGCTGCATAGATCAGTGGTGTCGTTCCACTGCTCCTGTCAGCAGGAGCATTGACATCGAGGAACAATGACCAGCGAGGACTATGGAGGATAGACTGGATGGTTTCCAGGTCACCGTTGGAAGCGGCCCGACAAAAAGAATTGGTTACACAGCGTTGCCATCGCCGCGGGTTTTGCAAGTCCGCATTGTCCGTCGGCAGCGTTTCGAGGAATTCATGCACCTCTTCGTTTTCAGTTTCCAGCGGATGCTTCTCGGCTATTCTTTCAATAAGGGGTATATTAGATGTTGTATTTGTAGGCGTGACTGTAGAGTTAAGTGAAGAGAAAGTGGAAGTGGAAGAGCAAGAGGAAGAGGAACAACTGGTGGTGGAAGACCAAGACAAGGCATGTCCCCTACTTGACTTATCGGAGCTGGGTTGTTGTGGTTGCCATGAACGTGTGATGGGCGAGATCTGTTCGGGCGCTTGTTGCTTGGCAGCGTTCATTTGGGTTAGCATGGAGGAAAATTGCGAGAAACTGTCCGCAATCTTGGCTGACAACTCCTGCTGGCTCATGCTCTCACCATTAGGTGGTTGCCATCGTGGTAAAGGTGGTGGCGGTTGCCCTAGAGATCGTGAAGTTATGGTGCTGCTATTTCTTCTCATGGTAGGGTGGTCGGCGGGAAGACTTTGGAGCGTTTGTAGCGAGTAGGATCGTTGGACTGGCGGAACCGGACGGTGTCTGGTCGAACCGGATAGGGTGCTTTTCTCCGTCATTGCTCAAAAATATTCTTAAAAAGGAGAGGAAGGGATGTAAGAAAGGACAGGATGCAGCAGAGACAGGACTAAATTTGAAGAAAAAGAAAAAAAAAAGGTATGGGACTACATCGTGCGTGTGCTGCGTGTGTACGTAGCACGAACAATGGACTGGGTTACAACGAATGCGAGACGGATGAACATGCAAAAAAAGGTTAATGAGAATTGAAAATGCTAAGCTGTTGTGTACCTCTCCCAAAAAAGAAAACAGGAAAGCAGGAACTGCTTGTCGTTGCTGTGTAAAAATAACGATAGCAATACCTAGGGAGGAAAAAAGAAAGAAACTGATACCAATGCTCAGTGAGAAATGCACATGTAAAGTAGGCGCTAAGATGGTCTATTCATCCAATGATGGTAAAAGATCGGCGATCAATGCCACAGCCACGAAGCAATTCATTGAAATCGGAGATTGCATTTAATATAATACTGAGAGGGTATTGAACAATTTTTTACGCTACTCTAATGAAATTTTGCGTCCATGCAAGGATCAAGTTTGGGCTAAAAGGGATATAAATATGCGTTATTAGTAAATGGATTATGCAGGAAATATATTTTACTTACCTCAACTTGTCCCTTCCGTGGACACAAAATTCATTCAAGCAGCGTATAAAATACGTTCATGGTTAGTAAATGGAAGGATAGCTTAAGATATTTTTTTTACTTACCCCCGAAGGGTTATCCTACCCAAAGGTAGGGGCCGGCCCCGCACCTGTATCGGTGGGGGCGGCGAGAGAGAGACACGGCTTCCATGAGCGGCCGGTTGAAGGTAACGCACTGCAGAGGACTTGAAGCGATGCAACACCTGGCGAGGACTTGGAAGCAGAAGATAATGGATGACACTGTGCATAAACAGACAACATTTCTTTTTCACTTACCGAGTGGAGTGCAGGGAGCTTACTCACACAACCAAAGTAATTCGGGACAGACGTCTTGTCGGCTGAAATGTAAACATAGAGTATGAGTAATTCTGTATATATGATCAATTCGACGTACACACCGGGGATGTTTTTGGAGAACTAAGCCAAAGAATTGAAAAGGTGTTGTCTCTTCGCTTTTAAATAGTACGGGATTATTGAAACCAAAAATCACAGTCATGGATAAGAAATCGATGGATGTCTTATGGATGACAGCAATTCAGAGATAGGTCAACACGTTTCCCAAGAGTAAAAATGGAATCAGTCCGATAGAAGGTCTTGAACAGAATGGGACAACTGTAGAGGAAAATAAGCCCTCTTCGTTTGTTCTATACGTCATTGATGCTATCGTATCTGTCTCTGTCAGTTATGGTATTAGAAGCTGGCAGGGCAATGTACCCCAGTTCCGGTTCTTCTCATTGTATTGCTTTACATTCCACTTTTATTTTCCCATGTAGTTATATTCTTTTTTTCTTCTATTGTATCTTAAACTTTGTCTATTAGGCAATCACAAAAGATTGGATTGCCACGGAATGAACGGTTAGTATCTTGTCATGGAAAATGCACCCATCCATACACCAGTCAAGGTTAAGCGGTTGGTAGAAGAAAGAGGATACAAATGTCTCCATCTTCCTCTCTAGTCTCCCTTTCTCAACCCAATAGAAGAGTTTTGGGCCAAGGTGAAGGCTGGGGTAAGGAAAGGACCCCTTACGAGTTGACGATAACGTTCAAGAACGTATTGTTCAAGAAGCGCGAAAACCAAAGCGCTCAGACTATCAAGGATGGATCAGACACTCCGAGAGCTTTTTCATTAGATCCAAAAATAGAGAACCACTTCTTTAAATAAATTTGTCTTGCTGTGGTTTGAAACAAACTATCTCAATAAATAGTGAACATGGACATGACTGTACACAAAGAAGGGTAGTCTGACCGCAAATATTTTCATCCAATCATGCAAAAGCATTTTTTGGATTCCGCAAAAACTTGGATCCCAGTCCGCAAATAAAAAATAGAAACATGCAGACAAATAGGGAAAAACACTGTCCTTAGCTCCCCTAAAAGTCCCTCGAACTTGTATATCAACACTAGCCGATGTTTCCCGCCATTATAACTTTTATTTATCAGTGTACAGTAGTTTCTTCTTGTTTAGGTACAACTCTTCGCCTTGAAGACCGCGTTACGTTGCGACCATGATTGGGCGTCCATGGGCCCAGACTGTCGTTGGCATAAAAGTCCATCGGGTAACCCTCCTGCCACTCTGCTTTACCCAATGCAACCGCTGCTTCATAAGGTGTCAATAGTGGCTTTGGGAATGCATAACCCCAGTCTATCGAAAGTCTTGGACAGGCAACTTGTATCCAACTATTTACGCAAACATCAGATGTGTGTGCGGTAGAGAAAAGCAAACTTACGCGTCCACATCACTAAACTGTGCTAGCTTTCCAGGGAAAATCTCTGATAATAAGACAGTAACGCTATCCTTGCCAGCTTCGTGAATAATCTTTTCCAGATATTCCATGATCTGCGGCTTTCCTTGACGACCCAGCGTACCCAAAATAAGCCCATATTTCTTTGCAGTTTTACCAACTTGGATGGCATGTTTTCTTAAAGAGTGCATCTCCAAATGATCATACCGTTCTCTTGTAAAAGTCTTTCCATATGGTTCATATCTATTCCATCCCTCAGCAAAAAAGTGGTGTTGGTTCTCTCTGATGACTTACTGAAAAGCAGGAATATCTGGATTATGAATCATGATCGATTCCAGATGGAATCTACCGTCTCCTATATAGCTGTCCTTATCTTCAGTCTTTCTGTTTTGGTCTTCTATAGCATGCTTACATGATTGCATCATAATCCGGTAACTTGGGTGAAGTGCAACCAAGAATTTCACCCGGCGATAGTGGTTTGGATTGCGGGATGAAAACTTCATAATCTTCCTGTAATGGTTCACGAGATGCCTGATCATCATAATTTAATATCGAAAACGGCAATACTAAATCGGCTGCGTACCTGAAGTGCTGTTGCGAATTGAATGGTTGCTACAAGCACCAACTTCTTTCCCCGTTCAAAGTTCTTTTTCACTGTATTTATAAAATGCTGTGTATCGATACCAATGTCGACAAAGACATAGAGCGTATTGATGGGGGTCACATCAACGGGGACTAAGGATACAATTAGATTCAAATGCTTGAATTATGTTATAGTTCATACCTAAACAACTGTGACCATAATGCACTAAGAAATCGCATCCAAGGGCCCTTGCTGTGTAGTCATCAATGCAACATGCACCATAGGTGACATCGCCCATGATCAATGTTTCTGCCTGACAAAACCTAGATGTAATAGTATGAGTGGTCTTGCTCACTTTAAGATATCCCCCTTCACCTACGTCTCCAGGATGTCGGAGAGTAAACATGCGAACATCAAAAGACCTTCTGGTAATTGCAGTGCGACTGCAATGTAATGCAGTGAGCTAAAACAATCAATTCGTTTATCCCAGCTAACCTTTTTTGGCCCCTGCTTTTCTGACTCTCCAGACGGTTTTATGGACTTCAAAATTATAATTAGAAGGAATCTGCATTCAAGATTCTTTGAGTTGGTTATAATTCCTTGAGGATAAATTAAGCGTTACTTGTTCGATGGCTCTGTTTAAGAGTGGATCGTTCAGGATCTCGTCTGGAATTTGGTTGGCTATTCGGCTTCCCTTTGATCGTGCGGATCCTTATATTGCTGCGTGAGTTACGGCGAACGACTGGGCGATTGCTTTTCAAGGAAAACCTTGGTCTCACTCACTCACAAATCCGACGGCGCTGTCCTCAATAGCCGAGTCATCGGAAGGTTGCGTTTTCCTTGCACGTCCAACAAATCGTCTTCTGGGTTTTTCTTGTTTAGGAGCTTCTGGCGATTCCATATATTCTGTGTGGTATGTGAGACGAAAGGGAGAAAATAATGGTGTGAGTCCGCGGCCTACCGGAGGAAAAGCCACCGTCGACGAGTTTGTAGTGAAGCACAGGGAATATGGAAGCCGAGGTTTTTAAAGCACAGGTCAGGCCATTTTTTTCTTTTTCCCAATAGCCTTTATTCCCCCTCCCCCTGTCAAACTTACATTACTTTTAAGCTATCCTATGAATCCGACCACCGTACAAAAGGTGATGGGTCTCGGACTTCGATGCCGTGCCATTCTACGTCCCGCCTGTCAACGTATCACTCCCTCTCCCCTCAAATCGCGAGTATGGCGCATGGCAAGCTTACCCGCTTCTCCTATCAAACGTTTTGCGTCAACCACCGTTGCTCATGTAACCCCTGATGTTGCGAAGGAAACAGTAGCGGTTAAGACCACAAAGCCCGTTGTGGCGTACTGGCTATACTTTAATGCGGGTTTGGTCTATGCTATTGTTGTTGTTGGTGGCCTGACACGGTTAACGGAGAGTGGTCTATCGATTACCGAATGGAATGTCATTTCTGGCATGAAGCCCCCTCGATCAGAACAAGAATGGGTGGATGAATTTGAGAAATACAAACAATATCCAGAATACAAAATGTAAGGGCAGGATAGTTTCAGGCTACGGACATGGATATATATATATATATTATATGTCAGCAACTGATTTGGATTATGGATAGCTTGAACCGGCATATGACGCTGGATGAATTCAAGACCATCTTTTACTGGGAATGGTCACATCGTATGATTGGCCGTTTTATAGGTGGTGCCTTTATTTTGCCAGGGTTGTATTTTGCATCCCGAGGGCATATGACCAAGCGTGTTGCAAAACAAGCATTTGGCATCACAGCACTTTTGGGTTTCCAGGTTGGTTTGCTGATGATTCCGCCGAGTAGTCCATACTGAGAACGAGATATGTTAGGGATTCATGGGATGGTACATGGTTAAATCTGGATTGAACCAGGCTTTAATGGAAGAGCCTGGAGCTGTGCCTCGTGTGAGCCAGTACCGTCTGACAGCTCATTTGGCAACTGCATTCGCCATCTATGGTTCCTCCATTTTTGTGGCCGCAGATATCTTGCGACAACATAAGCTGGACACTGGCACCTACCCCAAGTCGACCGCTGCTATGATCAACAATCCCGTGCTTAAACGATTCCGTATCGCCGCCCATTCCATGGCCGGTCTCGTGTTTTTGACAGCCATGTCTGGTGGCCTGGTAGCTGGTCTGGATGCTGGTCTGATCTACAATGAGTTCCCTTTTATGGGCCAAGGCCTTATTCCTCCCAAGTCCGAGCTGTGGTCGGACGAGTACGTGAAACCCAATGACAATGGTCGATGGCGTAACTTGTTGGAAAATCCCACGACTGTCCAATTTGATCATCGAACGCTGGTAAGTCAATAGACACGATGATGGCCGTTGTTTTGTCACTCATATGAACCGAATCATAGGCTGAAACCACTGCCACGTTGAGTACTGCATTATGGCTTTATTCCCGCCGTCTTCCTCTTCCCAAGAACGTAAAGGTGGCCGTTAATGCCATGATGGGCGCGGTGGTCGTTCAAGTGACTCTCGGTATTAGCACATTGATTTACATGGTGCCAATTGAATTGGCAGCCGCTCATCAAGCTGGTGCTTTGGCCTTGTTAACTTCGAATTTCTGGTTAATACACGCTCTTCGAAGAGTTCCTCTATAAATATTTGATCAAATTTACACAATAGATTAACATACAGAGAACAAAATAAAAGTAGACTATTATTGTATCCCTCGTCCGTGTCACTATGAGCTTAATTCGGCTGTAAACAAACCATATAATAAAAGATGGAGATCAAACACATGAAGCATTCAAGCTATTTGAAATGGCGCTCAGCATTTGCTTTTATAGTGCCTTCCCTGTTCGTTCAATCTAGGTAACGATCAGCGAATCATTTCCGTTGATTTTCCTCTTCAAAAAATAACGGCATGAATAAGATGATATTGAGAATATTATTTGGACTACGTCTTCACGGCATAATCAACTTACCCGTAAGACATTTCCATGGTTTCCGCTACCGATTAAGGAAAACACATTGACAGCATTATTGTGGTCGCTTCTTTTAAGGAACCGGAATAAAGAAATATTGAGTTACGTTTCGTTTAACGCCATTGCATAGCTTCAACATTAAAGGAATTGAAATCTTGCCTATAAAAATGTTCAGTGTTTTAGGGAGTACAGAGGTCCTGCAGCTTGCAGTCATCGTCCCCTGATAGTACCATGGCTCTATATACAGGATTGATCGATTTTCGTCTGTAATGGTGATTTTGAGCCTTCTGTCTTCGCACTCTACCTTGACTTGGTGTTCTTCTTATCTCTTTACGTTGCATATACAAAGAGGAAGGAATCTATTCCAACCTACTCACTAGGTGAGTACTCCAGTCTTTGTCTCTAACATGCCCGAGAGCATCTTCAACATCAATGTCTTCCGGGATCATTGTGTTTTCTTTATCGAGTGTCATCACCGAGTGCTGATCCGCTGTAGCTACCTTTGAAATTGGGCGAAGGATTGCTTTTTCATAGCTGACCGCTTGTGCCTGAGAGCATTTCATCTTGTTTTCCTGTCTACTTCCAACTGCCATGGAAGACCCTATCGAACCCATACATGAGAAGAGTCCGCACACGGTTTCATCAAGTTCCTTCGAGCCTGTGCTTGTGAAGGACATTGATGCCTCCATTTTAGAGCGGAAACTTGTACGCAAACTTGATTGCAGGTAAACTGTCCTATTCATGGTAGGACCTTTTTACTTGCTTTCCTAACGATTTGTTGCAAGTTTGATACCTGCGCTTACGTTAATGTATCTCTGCGCGTATATGGATCGAGTAAGTCATCTATATTCCGTTTGTTTACAACTTTTGTTGTTCAACTTTGTCCAGACAAATATTGGCAATGCTCGTCTTGGCAACTTTGAAAAAGACCTGTCTCTTCATGGAAACGACTTTTATAATGCTTTGTCAATATTTTACGTGGGTTAGTTGGACAGTAAACAAACCTTTAACGGAAAAGCTCATGGGCAGTTATTCTCTTAAAGGATACGTGATATGTCAAATTCCGTCCAATTCGGTCGTGAAAAAGTAAACAATTAACGACAAAAAAGTATAAAATAAACGGCAAGAAGATTCATGGATACTGTAGACTCACACCTTCTAAATGGATGGGTTTCGCTGCAGTAGTATGGGTAGGTTTACTGTAAAATATATCTTATTGTTGTATTAACGTCATATAGGGCATCTGTTCAACATGGTATAAGAGACGGTGATTACAAACGAATTTTAACGTGCTAAAATTTGCTAAATTAGTACGGCAGCGGTTCATGACGGTCCGTCGTTACTTGCATGTAAGAGCAATCAAAACTAGCACTCTTTTTATTTAATGCGGCCATAGTACGATTCTTTCTGGGTTGCTCCGAAGCAGGGTTTGCGCCATGTGCAGTATACTATATCAGTTTTTGGTATCAACGAAAAGAAGTGGCCACAAGAGTAAGTTCTCTAACGCTTTTCCAATATTTGGATAACAACGTTTCCTTGTTTAGATTGCTATCTTTTTTGCAGCCTCGACGATAGCAGGGGCTTTTGGTGGTGCGCTGGCGTACTTTATCCTAGGCAATATGGATAATTTGCAGGGAGTAGCAGCGTGGCGCTGGCTTTTCATCATTGAAGGAGTACCCACCATTGCGATGGGCATCCTTTTCTTTTTCTTCTTACCAGACAGGTATCGTCTGTACACAGCAATCCCCTTTCCAATTGCACAGCACGCAGTACTTATCGTAAGTTTTCCATAGTCCTCACACGGTGGGTACACGTTGGCTATCACCTGCGGAAAAGGCGCTGGCGATTGAACGATCGGAACGCCATCGTAATAAGGATGCCGCAGCATTTAGCTGGCATCAGATGAAGGCAGCCCTCAAAGACTATGTAAACTGGTTTCTGTGCTTAATCATGATAGGAGCAAACACTTGCCTTGCATCCTATAGTGTATTTTTGCCTACCATTGTACACGAAATGGGGTTTGAAGCTCTCAATGCCCAGCTGTTAACTATTCCTCCATATGCCATAGGTGGCATAGAGTTATTGGTAACAAGGAAAACACTGATTTTTACTTCTCTTGGAACTAATGGACTTGTACTATATTAGCTGGTCTCTTGGTACTCAGATCGAAAACAACAGCGAGGCTTAGTTATCATGGTGTGTTCCCTCGTAGCGGCGCTTGGCTATGGCCTATTGGCGGTAGGAAAGTATATCCCGTTGCGATACGCGGGTGCCGTGTTTGTTGTATGCGGAGTCTATCCCATCCTGCCAGTGGTATGTGCCAATGTATGAAGTGTTACATGTGGATAATTGAAAATGTACCCTATAGGGAATGGCCTGGGTATCGAACAATCAAGCTGGACATACTAAGCGGGCGATTGCTATTGCTTTGACGAATGCTGCCGGACAGGTAAGTGTCAGAATCGGAACGCTTTGAACAGGCATAATGAAACTACTTTTTTCGCGCCAAAAGATATTTGCTATTGTTGGAACACAGGTTAGCCATTCCTTTCTCTACTGGACGAACGACAAACACTGATCTTTCGTGGTTCTCTTTTAGATATATAAAAGTGAAGATGCTGCTACATATTACCGAAAAGGTCATTTGATTTGCCTTGCATTTATGATCTTGACGTTCGCAGTGGCCACGATTCTGCGAGGATTGTTTTTGCGATATAATAAATCGCGCGACAAAGCTCAAAGTTCCCCGGCGGACATACTTGGTGATGATCCCGAAAGGCTTTACGACCGCCATCCCGCGTTCCGCTACATGTTATAATCTTCTTGCTTTCTTCTCATCCTTTTGCCAAGCGTGCTTGATGTCGCATAGTAATATTCGGTTTGAACGCTCAGAAATCTAAAGCATACCTTTGTGCTCTAATAGAAACAGGCAAAATTTATATTTTCTCGTTTTCCATGGAGCGACAGCCTGTCTATTTTTCCGTGTCACTGATGCATTAAAGAGAATTGTTGCAAACACAGTACCCACCTTCCTGGAGATGGCTATCAAACATAGAAAATACTTCTATTGCTTACTGTTTTCTTTACAATTGCAAAATGCTCTTTTTTTTTTATCAATAGGATAATGCGAACAATGAAGATGCACAATAATTATTCGTGGAATTCTAGGACTCACTAATCTCGTCAATCGCAGCATTTCCAGGCGTTTGCTGTTTAATGGATTTGGTTGCACGTCGGATGTATCACACTATAGATGTTCTTCTTTTCATGTGATACACTGACTTAGTGCGTCATAATTCAATACCAGTTATGTAAGCAAGATAGCAAACTTTTTCCTTTGGTTACCAAATCTGGTCTCTCAGTCTGGCGGAAGGTTCATATGTTACCGACCCGACATGAGAGCACAAACTATTACTTTAATCGTCCACATGTATTCTGTCCCACTATGTCTATGTTCTACAGGGTCCATGCTGATAAACTCAAGTACTCCCGCTTTAATATGAATATGCAGCTATAGTACTATATATTTGGAAGTATAAATCTTAAGAGGAGCATATCCACTTATGGTCTGGGCTAGTGCAACTAGTGCGAAATCATGGTTGACGGTACATTTTCCTTTTCATGGTGAATCTTGTACGGGATTCAACCCAGTCTTTCTACTCAGACACTGTGACAGGAGGCCTAGGTCATACTGTTTCGCCTAATGCGAGATCTGTGGCATCAACTGGTCACTTCATTTGCCTCCCACAGCTTGTACCGCAATCGTTGCCTTAATTCGGCCTGAATCCAATGCGTATTTGCAGAATTTGAAAACACAGAACAGATCTTCATGCAACCCGAAAGTGTCCTTCTTATCACTTACTGTGATTTCGCAGAATCTGACAACACCAACAGAATGCCGTTACTCGGGAATGATCATTGTTCGTCAAGTCGCCAGCTCTCCGTGTCATCATTGTTTCCATTTATCCTTGACAAAGAAGAAATTAGATGTCTGGTAAGCAATCACTCAAGGTGTATACAATACATTCACTGTAATCGTTAGTAGCGATTTCCTCTGCCTTGGGGCATTATATCCAGTACCAGCTGCTAAAAATAAAAGTATACTGTAAGCTATAATTTCCCACTGGCTGTACCAGAAGTGGACTCACTGGGCGCAACTTCAATAGCTTCAAACGCAAACTCTGTAATTTCATTCTATGCCGATTTTGTGCCATTCTCTATGCATATATACTGTGCAAAAAAAAAAAAAGGAACCATTGAGATACTCCAATGCTAATATAGATAAAAAGCAATTTGCATCCCTGGCAATATCGATATAGGTTTCTAGGAAGTCCCGACAAAAGCTGCATGCTTGTAAACTCCCTTAAATTAGTTATACTAGTAAAATGGTAAGGCGTGATTTCACTATCGATCCAGCATATACCAATAGCCTCTTCATGTCGAAAACGAGTCTGCATATATCGTTTAAAAACCCCTTTTTGAAGAAAAGAGAAGTAAGAAAGGAAAATGACCAAAGCAAAAGGGATGCGAAGAGAAGGAATTCTGTAGTGAAGGAATCTCTGACAATCACAAAACTGAGTGATTATTGGTATCAGGTCATTCATACATGCCTCACTAACTGACGTGTACGTCCTGCAATCCATAAAGACAAGCAGGAGGGAGTGGTACATGAGCATGTCAATTCGTATCCAGACAACGATCGATAGCTTAAGGCAATAGTAGGCTTAAAGATGAACGTAATAAATCAACCTCAGCGCAAAGGGAAGAAATGAATGAATGATGGACCGTTAAGCCGTATAACAAACAAGTTTGCGTAACCAATCCTTTATGCATAATCTATGCAAACGGACACGATTTTGTTTCTGTCCGGCGAGTCAATATGACTGATTCTGACCCAACTAACATCGTCCAGGGCGTACTGGTAAAACCATGTTTTCTTTTTTAATTTCAGGTTGTAGTTTGTGCATCGCTTTTCATTACTAGCCGGAAATATGGCATGAGAATCGTTTGAAAATTTGGATAAACAGACAGTTGGCTTCAGAGATACAGTCGAACGTGTAAGAGGAAAGCAATTATATAAGACGAGAAAACCATATCCTTCATCTCATGAACTATTGTTGTGTTAATATAACTCACAATGATTTAGCTAAGAGATTGTGTGAAATAAAATGATAAGAACTTTGTAAAAGTTTCAGTACTGGTTATGCAGATGTTATTAAAGCCCAGAGAATGGAACGCAAAGATACAAGTCCAACTACAGTAAGCTATCCTTATTTTCAATCTTTGCTAATTTCAACCCTCGCATATTTTCAATCATTTTGAAATTCCCGAAAAAACGCTTATGAAAGTTTTCAACACATCACTAATTTTCTAGATTCAATGTCTATGGGGGTTGAAATAGAATCGAGGTCTTCTTTAATAGCAAACCCTATATTAGATCGTACTAAAGTAGTATCAATATACAGTGTATTGTTTAAAAGTATCAAGCGGTTAAACAGTTTTTGTTTAGTATTGTACTAAGAACCGTAGCTGGATTAGACAGCTTGCAGCTTATGGCGAGGTGTAAATAAGTGATTGCTTAATGACTAGCTAATGCTGATAGAGTGAAAGTGCTTTCTATGCAGATACAAGCTATTGCCCTTCTTTGTTAATTTCAACCTCCACCTATTTTCAATCAGTGAGCTCTAACAAATGCATTGGAATTAAGGGGTGTTTACTGTATAACATGGGCAAATTCTAATGGACACTGGCACAATTGTATAAAGGTACAATTGTCTTCTCAGTGAAGTCAAAAGTACACAGGCCTCAAAAAGACTAGATGCCGCAGTTTCCGTTTTCGAGCAAAGTCTGATCAAGCACTCTGCGGTTTAGGATGAAGCCAAGATTGAAAATGCCAAAGCACAGAAGTTGGCTTTTCTTTATCCGATTATCCATATTTTGCAAACATGCCCTTGACGTTGCTCACTTGAAGGCATCAATGGTATTCCAAACACACAGCAAAAAAGGAAGAGAGCCTGGACATCGTTTTCATGGTTTCACAATTACCTACCTTCTTTTTAGGACGCACAATGACATTTTATCTGATTATCGTCGAGGCTGATGGAGCCTATGCGTGCCTTTAGATTGGGAAAGTGGAGTTGCCCCTCTGTCGACAGCGGACGGTGTTCTTTAAAGTATAATTTATACTCGATCAACAAAGGTTGCTCCAAAGGTTCCTAAAACAACGTATTGGATAGAATGTGGGATATTCCTACTTGGATAAGTTCCTTTACTTCTCCAAGTTTGGATAGCTGAATGAACCATTCTTTAACCCGTTCGCTTTTCATCGAAAATCTGTATTGTGTCATTCGTTGACTTAATCATCCTTAACTTCCAATTCCGAGCAGTTCGTTACACCACATCTTTGGTGCTCTGTTTTTATTACGCCTGCGTTCTTCTCCCTTTTTGCGCGAATCGGAGAAGGACAGCGGTACTATTCGCTAACTTTGATAAGGAGCCGCAAATAGACGTTGTAATTCTTTTATACGTTAGTTTAGTGGAATTCCATTCTATTTCATTTATAAAACTACGGATATCGTTGGAAGAAGACCATGGGAAAATCAGGTACCAAAATTTGGTTTATACGGGCGTTACCGAACAGAAACAAATAAAGCATCGAACGACTTTTTCTTTCTCCAGAAACCCAAAGAAAATTAGACAGCTGAATATTTTTGTATAACGCACATGGTTGACTTTTGGAAAAGAACGAAAAGTAAAAAAGTAAAAAAGTAAAAAAAAAAAAAAAAAAAAAAAAAAAAAAAAAAAAAAAAAAAAAAAAAAAAAAAAAAAAGATACCCAACATCTTCCAGTAGCCGAAGTAAAGGTGGTGCTTTTTGCGGAACAGTCCGGTGATCTTCTCCGATCCGGAATGATATGTAACCAAGGGCATGCGCCGGCCATACCTTAAGGGAAAAGAAAAAAAAATAAGGCAGCAGCACACCACAGGGCGGCAAGCAGACTGCTGCCCGAACGGTCATCCAAAATCGAAATAGGGCAAACGGCGACGTCTACGCCCATCTCATCTAAAGCCTAAGCCAAACTCATAATTGCTAAGCTTTCTGTAAGTTCATTTTCCTTTGCTTTTTGCCACTGTCGAGATCAAACATGTCAAACTGACAGGATTGTATGTGTGTCTAATAGTTGTATATATAAATAAGATGGTAATGTTTCATCCCCCCTCTTTTCACCAGCAAGAACCAAAAAAAGAAAAGGCCCAAAGCCCTAAGCTTGCATGTCATTCGATGTTGACACTTTTTTTATCCTTCGTAGGAATTGCCACCGAACTGGGTGCTGCGACATTCGCGGACATATAATAAGGATTACTATTTCAACACCGTCACTAAGGAAAGTCGTTGGGAACCACCGGTGGTGGCCGACAATGACGTACGGGTGCGAGCTAGTCATTTACTCGTGAAGCATCGTGAATCGCGAAGACCCAGCTCTTGGAGAGAGGTGAATTAATCACATATCATTTACACGTACGCAAAAAAAGAAAAGATCGTATTGACAAAAGATTTTCTCTTGCTCTTTCTTCCAGGAAAACATCACACGTACAAAAGAGGAAGCATTGGAGATCATTGAAAAATACCAACGAGAAATTGAAGAGGGCCAGGAAACCTTGTCTGCATTGGCCACGAACTACTCAGACTGTTCTAGTGCCAAACGTGGAGGCGACCTTGGTTACTTTAAACGTGGCCAGATGCAAAAACCGTTCGAAGACGCGACATTCGGTCTAGAAGTGGGACAATTGAGCAAACCTGTGTGGACAGATAGCGGTGTACATCTGATCTTAAGAACAGCTTAGCAGAGAAAATAAAAAAAATTAGGGTACATACAAAAAGAAAAGAGAGAGAGAAAGGGTTCCAAACTAAAAAAAAAACAGATGGCGAAACAGACGCTACATTTGCTTTTTGCTTCTTTCATACTTTATAAAATGAAGATAGAAAGGCAGCTTCCTCCGCAAGTTACTTCAGAAAAGAATCTTTTTTTTTTTTTTTTTTTTTTTTTTTAGTTCGGACAGACGAGAGACTGAAGAATAGGTTTTTGGCAATAGCAAAAGGAATAGCTTGGCGCGGTAGAACGTAGCTGGTTTTCTTTTCGAATGAAAAGATAACTCTAGTGCCAAATGCGTCTGTGCCTTGACTATCCACTGTTTTGGCAGCTTTCTCCAGTTCATCTAATTTGTCTTGCTACAATTTTAAATGGTCCTTATGACGGTAAGCAATCTGTTAAGTTAGGTACCGAATTTCTCGAACGGATTTGATAAAACCATCCTGTACCTAATTTCCGAATGGTAAGATGCCTCCCTGTACGTGGCATGAGCATTTGTATTTGAAAAGAAATCTCGTCTTCTTAACTTACAGTTTACGGCAATTCATGGAACATACTCAGCTTTTACTAACAACACATGAAACAGATCGTGTGGATATGGACATCCAGGTCTTCCTAAAGTTAGCATCAAGTAAATGAGTTTAGTGAACTGTGCTTTCTTTTTTTCTTTATGCATTCGATCATGCATCATCATGAATAAGGCAAGGAATGACTCAGAGTCATTTGAAGTACTTTTTTCGTCGTATGGTTCCATTAAAGCACACGTGCTTCCTGCATGAAGGATCGTCTGCTTAACTAATAGGAAATCCGAAATTTATACAGTGCATAAACGAGCTGTATTAGAGCGAAATAGAGATCCATGTTTACCTTACAGGACAGGATTATTCCGGTAATGAGCGAATATCAGGAATAGAACCAAACATCCCTAAATCATGCATGTGCAAGCTAATCCTCTTCTTTTTTTCCCAAACTCTATCCAAATGAAAGTTCTTTGTTAACATAAAGAAAAAAAAATACAAGGCACTATAATTAAAAACGAAGTCCTAAGTTGGTTGTTGTAGAGAAAGGAAAAAAAAAGGAAGTTCAAGGGTGAATCCCTTTTCTCTCGTTTTCTTTGTAGCAGAATATCGGTTATTGGAAGGAGAGCAACGTAAAATAGAAAGCGGGAGAGATAAGAGAGAGATGGACGGGACATGTATAGATTGTCCATCCATGGAGTCATCCTAAACTAAGAGTTACAGATACGGTGAGAATAAAATGACAAAATGATTCACAGTAATCTTTGAAATTGATCCAGGTAATTCATTTTTGAATTGGTCTTTAGGCTCTATTAGTCTCTCTTTTTCTGACCCTTCCCTGCTCTATTCCCCCCCTTCTCTCTCTCTCTCTCTCTCTCTCTGTCTGTCTCTCTCTTCTTTTTGCAGTATGGATAAGCAAAAAATCCTGCAGCTCGACATATTGTACTAATCTGTCCATCATCTTCGCTCCCCTTTAGGGTCGGCCTTTTACTTGTATAGAATTTTTTAAACTTTAAACCAACTGCTGATAATCAGTCCTATTTATCATGTATTTTTAACGAACCAGTGAAGACATTTATAGATGTTACAAAAAATTTGGGTGAAATAGATCGGGTCATTTTAACTGTAACCCTTGAAAAACAACATGCACGACTAATTGCTTCCAGATAAAGGCAGAAAACGAGATAGAGAGAGAGAGCGAGAGAGAGTATACGGAAAAACAATTGTTCTGTGTGCGAGTTGGGTGATACCAATCGATAAGCAATCTAGGGTTTTTTTTAATATATTGGCAGAGTATGCTAGATGAGTATTGGCCTTTTGATTCTTTTCGGAGATAGAGTTCATTGTGAAAAAAAAATTGTAACACGGCTTTATCATTGAATAAACCAACAGACCAAGCATGGACCATGGCTTTTTTTTTTTTCTTATTCACTTATCGTTTCGGTTAAATATGGTGATATCCTTGTGTTTTAAGTGCAGTACAGAGCACATCAAGTCCAAAAGACTCAGAAAAAACTAGAGGGACAAGGTTTTCTCATACGACCATTCAAGCAGTTAGTTTAAGTGTTACCAAAAGTACTTTGCTATTCCGAATTCTTGGTTCCCGACTTTCTGATAATCAACTTGCAGATATTTTATGGTTTTTTTCTGTTCTTCAGAGATCCCAATGTAACCTATTTATTTTATCAAAAAGGAAAGGTCCTACAGTACACCGTTTTCTTTTCTAGTTTAAGAGGAATTTTTACTATGATCCACAAACAACAGCTTCTGGTCTCTAGGTGAGGAACTCCATCCAATGCGATACCAATCGGTGAGAGGATGATACCGAATCCATTATGACAGCTGCACTGTTTCTGTTCGCGGATGTTGTGTCACCTGCGAGGTATAACATGAACGATACCAGGCACAGGGAAAAAAGAAACTTTCTTTCTCAAGTTGTGTAAATTTAGAATTTCTTTATCTTCTTCTTGTACAATAGGTATATGTCTGACAATAGGAATCATGGCGCTAGGTTATTGAACATTTAACTAAAGCCCCATCTGCAATGTCAATGTCGTCAAGCAGTTGGGAAGAAGGAAAGAAGTCAATTCATGTTCTCGCTAACCATAATAGAAAATGGCATGGATGGTTTGATCTATTAAAACGGAAGGGAGGATTTTTTTGCACTGGCTTACTGCCGTGAATTCTCTTTTTCTGGGTTTGGCTGGACCAAACATGATAAGCGTTTATTTCCTCTTGCCTTCAGAAAGTGGAATGGCCCATGAAGAGATACCCCGTGAATCCACTGAAACTACCCAATCAGAAAAAACAAAAAAAAAGACCTTGCTTTGCCGGGGCCGCGATCTCGTTCATTACTATAACAAGCTTTCCTTTTTGGCTTTATCAAGGGACTAAGTCAAGTACTAAGCAAAAGAAAGAAGAAACAAATATGCATTGTTGATACATCAGTGTTTCTTTTTCGTCTTGGATCGTTTCCCATCACTGAAAAATCAGAAACCAGACAGTCATGTTATCTCTCCTTTGATGAGAAAAAAAAACCCGATGGATTTGTTTATCACACATGAACATTCAAGACGAAGTAGTGTGTAAAATCAATGGGATACTTTAGGCCAATGTCTCCTCTAACGTTTTAACCGATGAACAGCCTCATTGTTTGTATAAAACAAAGAATCAGGTGACGCGAAAACAAAAGACGTAAAAAACTTTTCCCTACGCGTCTTTGCTTAGACATGGATAAAAAAACATCAACAAATGGCTAGTGCTATACTATTAAAGAACACTGTTATTCGTTTTATTTGACATTGCTCATAAATTGTATCTTGTTTTGATTGTCTACCAGTCATTTATCATATATTATTTATCACAAAACTAAACAACTTGTTCATAGTTTATTAGTTTATTATGTTTTGTGAAACACCATTTTATAGGTAAGAATCGACCGTGTTGGCGCCCAGATCCCTTCAAGTATTGTTTTTTCTTTGTTTAGGCAACAGGAAGTGCAGTTTTGTTCCTCTGTTTGATCACGATCTTTAGGTCATGACCAGCCGTTGGGGGGAGGGAGGGAAAGAGAGAAAACGCTTCAGCCCAAACCGGAGGGCCCCGTTCCCCCGGACTGCATTCCGGGCCAAAAGTCTGGATTCATGCCGCCTCTGATGCAGATCCCTTTTTTTTTTTTTTTTACTTTGAACAACAGATGTTCCCAAACGAGTAGAATGCGCACAGATCCAAAGTGATCATGGCTGGAATTTTAAGCTATTATAGAAAAAAGAAAAAGAGATAGAGATAGAAACAAAAAATTAATACGTTTTATGTAAATCCTTTTGCTATGACAACATAACTGAATAAAAGAAAAAGGACGGTAGGGTAAGGGAAAAAGATAAAAAGGATCCAAGACAAGTTTTTTTTTTCTTTTTCTTTTTGGTTACTAGCAAAAGGGACCGATTGCCCATCCGTGATGGCCTCGAACAAAAACCTTGTCTGGTTACTTTTTGACAAGAATAGCTCTGCCCTGTAATTTTTTTTTGTTTTGGTAAAAAGGAAAAGGAGCAAGAGGGTTCTTTTGGGGGCCCATGATTGTGCGTTTGCCAATTTTGATATTAGTGTGTGATGTATACAGGGCTGTGGCAACGGGTATTGATGAATCCGGTTATCAGTGTCCTAAGGCTTGGCTGGATCCCTGCAAAAAAAAAAAAAAGAGAGATCACTCGTTCGGAGTCTTACCTTAACCTTCTTTTTTTTGTGTATGTGTGTACTTCTTTGTTTTTCTTTGTCAACAGACTCATACCACTCCTGGTAATGTGGGGTCCAAAATGGAAAAAGATCGGTTGGACAATGAAAGTCATTAGAACTAAAATAATGGCTTCTTTATGTTTTATTTTTATTAGACTCTGAACACAGAAGAATATATAGAGACAAAAGGAAGGCTACTGCAAGAAATCGAAGGGTATTTCTTTTGTGTGTGATGCAAAGAAGAAAATAAAGGTATAATGCAAAAAAAAAGGAAGGGTCTGTTAAGGTGATGAAAAAAAAAGGTTAATTACATACAAAGAATCTGTAAAAAAAAAAGGTTTATGGTACAAATAATAACGAAAGGGAAAGAGGAAGGAGAGCGAGATAGAGATAGCGAGAGAGAGAGAGGGGGGAGTGAGAGAGTTATGGACGAACATAGGCATAAGAACAAACTTGTATAGCATACAGATATAGAAAGGCAAAAGAAAAGGTAAGTCGCTAGTCCGTTAATTGTAGACTGCGGGTTCACATTTTACTTGAAACTGCCCCATCGTGGGATGTGCTACAGAAAAAAAAAAGAAGGTTAGGTGAAAAGGCTACACATAGAAAATAAAAATGAGACACTACCTTTCCTAGCGTGGTCCTTTTTGGTAGGCATCGGGAAGGATTCTAGGCAAAAAGCATGCGCGTTTGTTATCCCGTAAAAAAAAAAGTGGCATTGTGCATTCTTGTTTGGGTTGTACTGCAACCCTTTTATGCTTTGTACTTACGTGATAGTTGACCGTCCAAGTCATCTACTTCATCTTCGCTGTCTTCACAAGGAGAGCTGGAAGTAGGACCTGGCGATTGACTGAAGAGTGAAGAATCATTGAGCGAATCAAACTGTTCCCACGTCGGGTCTTGTTGTACTGCAGGTGGTACAAATGTCGCACTGGCAATCGTTGGCGCTGTGCTGGTTGTCATCATGATGGCGGTGTTCACAGGGGAGCAGTACATGGGCGAGGATGTGGCTGTTGTTGTAGTTGTTGCTGTGGATGTGGACGGCGGTGGTTGATGATGGCAATTTGTCACGTTGGACAGTTGCTTCATAAGCTGGCGATTCACTTGGCGCAGGTCCCGAATATCGTGCTTATAACGTTCTTCTCTTTGTAACGCTTGTTTCACTAATGTCAGGAAAAAGAAAAATAGGTTAAGATCCGGCTGTAACTCAACGTACGAGAAAACATAAAAAACAGAAAAGATAGGGTTACCAAATTCCAGTGTACGTTCAATGATGGTGCTTTTGGATGGCCGGCTGTCATTTTGAAGGTTTGGCAACGAATGGGCAAGTTGTTGAAACTTTGTATTCAGACTTTCGCGACGAGCACGTTCAATGGCATTGTGTTCAGCACGTCGGTCTGCTTTGGATAGAATTCTACAGAAAGCAAGAAGAAAGCCAAAGTATAAGAGATGTCATTCACTCAGTAACACGGATTTGATTGTCTTACTTTTTGTTGGGATTGGACGGTTCTTTTGGATACATGGAGAACACTAAAGAAATGAAGAAGGGGAAATCAGGGCATTTAGGCAAAGCAATTCTTATTTGTTTATGATTTTACATTGTTCAAATGCCGCCTGCTGTTGGTACAAGTCTTGTTGGTGTTGGACATTCAATGAATGAAGATGATGAGCAGCTTGAACACCAGGTGAAAACTGGAAGGCAGGCATGGCTTGAGCTGGATCATAGAATTGAGGCTGCTGTTGCTGTGGGGCAAATGAATGAGGAATAGGAGTAGTAGTAGTAGTACTGGTGGTGGTGATAGTAGCGTTTGGATTCATCAAGGTCAAAAAAAAAAAAAGAATTCCGGGCAAGAACGGGGGGGGGGAAGGAAAAGCGAATTGCAATGGTGTGGATTTATACTCGATGATCACGGGGCCACCTTTCAATGAAGTGCAGAGTTCACTAAGAAAGTTGTTACGCTTTCAATTACTGGCGTCGATTTTTATTTACAGGTAGCACACCGGATACGGGTTCTGGACTTTGGTCATTAGGGTTTATTTTAAAAAAACAGGAAACCATATGATTACAAAAAAAAAGCCCTATCTTTCCCTATTCGCTCTATTACTCATTCACTAACTCACTTACTGATTCACTTGAGTTGTTCGTTTTTATTTTTTTGCATAAATGCATTAAAATGGTGTGTTGTACCATTCAATAACCGCCCCATGATTGATAATGTCACTGATTTGCTTTGGTTCGGTAAATTATTTTAAGGTACGCTGTCCTATGCTTTTTTTTGGGGGGAGGGAGGAAAGGAAGGAGGAGAGACATAGACAGAGAGAGAGATAGAGAGAGAGATAGAGAGAGAGAGGGGAGCCGGAATTCCCATTGAAAGTTAATCCGGGGGGCCTGTTATTTGTTTGTGATACATCCAGAATAAAGAACTTTATCATCGCATGTATGTATATATGGGATTTAGTATTTGCAAAGCTTGAATGGGTTTATCGTAACAATGATAATAATAACAATAATAATAGTAATTCATTGTTTGGATTTGATTATCTTGAAAGTAGAGAGAGAGAGAAAGACAGAGTTGTGAATTCTATATTAATGAGTAAGGTGTGCACGAGCCCATTTCTTCATATACAATATCTGAGCACGGGAACAAACCTTTCCTTTTGGACAGTGTCTCCGGATCATGCGAATCATGGGGTCAAGCCGAGCAATTTATTTTTATATTTTCCCCTTTTGCTTATTTATGTCGATCAACATGAAATACTCACAGGCCTTTTTTTTTTTTTTTTTTTTTTTTTTTGGGTTTTCTAATCCAACAAAAAAAATATTGGGTTTTATTTCTCTTCTTTTTAATTTTATTCTTTATTCTGTTTTTATCCGTTTCTTATATAGTCGTGCATAGGATAAATCAGAAAAAAAGAAGAAAAAAAATGGATTGGAAATTTTTGGGTTTTTGGTTGCACGTACACAAGACATAAAAAAAAAGAGCAGCTATGTACAATTTCCTTAAACAAAAAGAATTGCGCACAGAAGAATTTGTAAAGGTTTTAAATAACCGAAATAATAAGAAAAAAGAAAAAAAATAAAAGGATGCATGCAAAGGTGTGAAGGATTAAGGGAGAAAGAAAGAAAAAAATAAAGAAGAAGGCTTAAAAAGTCTGCTTAGGTGGAAATGATGAAAATAAAAGAGAATAAACAGAAGAGAGACAAGATGATGCAAAACAAAGACGAAGAAGAAATAACAAAGAGGAGGATGAAGATGGAAGATTGGAAACAAGAGGAAGAATGGGCTTTGGAGAGGTTTACAGATAGCTTGGCATATAATTACTGAGTGAGTTTCGTTGCGTGGTTGTACTGTTCTTGTCTTTGCCGTTATGACGATGAATACGAATATGCTGGTTAAGATTATCGGATCGTGAGAATCGCTTGGAGCAAGAATGATAAGGACATTCGAAAGCTAAAGGCATCAAAAAAATAAAAGAGACGATCAGAATACAGTACTTACTTAAGCATAAAAGATAAAGAGAAAAAAAATGATTCAACTTACGTTTTTCCAAAGTATGGATCGAACGAATATGACGCTTCAAGTGTTCCGATCGCTTAAAGACTTTGCCGCAGTCATCATGTTTACATATAAACATTTTCTGACCTGCTGCACCGGGATTACTCGAGACACGACGTCCTCGGGATCGACCTTGCTTAACAGTGGTCTTGCCACCGCCAGGAGACGAAGAAGAAGAAGGTGAAGAAGAGCCAGAGGCATCATGATTATTAGTGTTGTTGGTATTCCTGATTGAAGAAGAGGAAACTGAAGAGGAGGAAGAGGAAGCGCGTTCACGGAAGACTAAGTCGGCTGTTGTCTGGACTGGGGTGACCGTGGTGGGAACTGCCGTCGAGGTAGCTACGTCCATCATGGTCATGGGAGCGCACGGTGAGAGAGGGTGATGGTAACCCTCGAGAAGTGTGGGAGGAGCCAGGTAGCTGTAGAAATTGTCCATGGCCTGTGGAGCTCGTGCAGCAACAGCAGCAGCAGCGGCAGCAGGGTACATGGGATGAAGCCAGGCATCGACCATGTTGGTATATTCATTGGGTGTCACGGGCAAATAGGCATCCATCATTAGAGAGCTCATTCGGCGTTGCTTGTCATCCAATGTCTGAGGCTGCGGTTGATGCTGTTGCTGGTGATAAATGTAATCTTCATAATCATTGGATGGCGATGGTGTCTCGTAGTCGGAAAAGCTAGCTTCGCTTTGGTTCGACAAGAGTTCGGCGTAGCTGAATCGACGCATGTAACCGTAATTGTTCTGATCACGTAAAGGAAGAGCACATTCATTCACGGCAGCTTCAAGATGCAACTTTGCAGGTGAGTACATTGTAGAAATTAAGCAAGAGATTTAAAGTAGATTAGAGAAAAAAAAAAGAGATAGAGAGAGAGTGAGAGAGAATGTGTATGAAAGAAGGAGGAGATGGGAGGTGGTTGAAATATTATACGTTATTTATATGTTTCTATCGGGTTTATCGAAAACATGATGGTCTACTTACCCAATCGAGTTTGAGACTGATGAAAAGCAGGTCAATGACCAGATGATTGAACAAAAAAAAAAGGGACAATGCGAGTGATGAAGACAAGCGTACTTTTCCTTTCCTTATCTTACCATAAAAGAAAAGAAGGGGCGAAGGATGAAAAATAAGTTTATGAAATGAGTGCAAGTAGAAAAGGGGCTATGGAAGGGGAGAAGAAAGCTTGATGAAGTAAAAGATAGTCTGAAAAGCCTTTATTTCTCTATACATTGATAACTATTTTTTTTTACACCAAGTAAAAAAAGAGTTAAAACAAGAGAAAGTGGCTATACATACATTCAATTCATGTCATTTCTGTTTCTTTCTTGTGTATTCTATTCTGACAGTTTCTTTCTGTCTATCTAGTTTTTGATATGTCATTTAATGAATTGATGATACAGACTTTGTATATGGAAAGTAAAAAAAAAAAAAGAAAAAGGATCGACTAAAGTCTTGCCAATGATAGGATAAGAACAAAGCCCGTCTACCAAAGGGGGCAGCTGATTTTCAAAATGAAAGGATGATAGCTTTCCAAATATACTATAAAGAAATAAATAAATTCACACGCTTGTTATGCATTCATATCAAAGTGCCTGCTGCTGCTGCTGCTACAAACAATGCAGATAAACTCATCTTTTTACACAGACCATCCTCCCATTTCATTGTCAGATACTCCCATACCTCTACAACAACTCTTTTACTTCTTCTTCTTCTTATTTTCATCATGAATGATCGTCCTATTACTGTTCTGAGAAAAAAAGATTTTTGTCTTGAATTGGGTATGACTTTTTGGTTAATAATAAAAAAGAAAACAAGTCATGGTATGAGCGAAAAAAAGAGAAAAAATCTCGCTTTAAGTTGCCTTATTTAGGGTGGCTGGGATCGGCAGTGTGCAAGTCTGAAGTGAAGAATTTATGCCGATCGCTTCTACTACATGAAAAAAGAAGATGAAAAAGATAAACAAATCATTTAGAACTGTCAGGTTGGGAAATTACCACTTTTTGACATTTGGTAACACAAAAAAGTGTATGCCGCATACCAAGATAGATGGTCAGGTTAGCCTGACAAGCTTGAACCCTGCAACAGGATGATCGTCCTAATTGTCCCAATCCAGAAGTCACTTTTTGACGCACCAACACATTTTCCTAACAAGTTTGGCTACTCCTCCCCTCCCCCCAAGAAAAAAAATACTTTTCTTTGCTGCTGATCAATACCTATTTTGTAATTGAAAAACATAGAACATACAAATCCAAAAACAGGACAAATCGTTTATTATTAATTATTCAAAACAGAAAGAGAGAAAGAGAGAGAGAGAGACAGAGAGAAAGAGACAAAGAGAGGTTGGAAAAGGGGAGGCAAATGCTGGAAAGGGGGGTCACCTGAGGCAATGCCACGAATTACGGAGTTTGGACTGTAGTTTGGGCACAAATGTTAATGAATTGCGGCCTTTCTTTTTTTTTCTTAATCCGAAGGGCTTTGTTGCCAAGATGTATGAAACCTCTTATCTTGCAGTCTAAAAAGAAAAATATACTTCCTTAGAATGTCAGCTTACAACGTGCTCACAGACCATTCGTGCCCAATTCCACCTTTTACTTTTGTCCTTCTAATCACTATTATGTATGAAAAAGCACGTCGTTTTGATTTACCGAAACCTTGGATCCCTATCCCAACTTGCATTTCATCTTATTATGTAGTGCCCTTTTGAGTGAGTGTGTGTATATGTATGCGTTATGGATAATCTTCATTCATAAACAGCACTACTACTTTGCTGACTACCATATCTTCTTTGTCTTGCATTCAATAACCCCTGCTCCTCTTCTGCATCCATCACATCATCTGATTCAGCATCCACGTTGTTACGAGGTCGACGAAGAACGGCAATTACGAAACCAAGGATAAAGACACCAAGAAACGCCCATTGAGAATAATAAAATAGCATCCCAAAGAAGGGCGTATTAACAATAATTCGATCAATCAGTGTCGACGAAACAGTTGGTGTACAAATGTCTACAATGACAGTTGCATTAAAAAACCATGCATACAGCTCCTTTCCCTTTTTTTTTTTTTTCATTTCTTCTTTTACCTGTAGGTCCAGTAATATCACAGGGGACGATCAGATCAGCACGATCGCTGCAGTCACGTATACCTCCTATTGTTTGATTACACTTTGCTCAAAATATAATTAGTAACAATAGATCTAAAAAAGAAGCACACACACAAAAAAGTCAAATCATAAACCTACATAAACTTGGCTACCAAAATGAGCATATTCGGGAGCAACAACCGTTGTGATGGTATAATTCAGCGCCAACAAGCTCAGGGTTAAGAGAACAGTAGCAAATAGGAGTCCCTGAGGTGCTGTTGCACCTTTCCGAATCCGGTACAACGTAATCCAGAGAAATCGAACACCAATACTAATCACACCAGACATTGTCGCAAGGAAAAAGTAAATGATCAAAATAACCATAAAGATATAATCCAACGGAAACATCTATTTTCCATAATATGAGCACACAGTCTTCATGTTACATAGAACCTATATGTTCCTCTTTACCTTGGACAGATTGATGAAGATGTAATTGATAGGATTAAATAATGCCGGATGATCGATGATATAACCACATTCGCTTCCACATACTGAATGGGAAATCTTATCCACGCTACACAACAGGATCGTTAAACCCAAAATAAAATTAAACCTCAACCAAACCTTACATTGTCAAAAAAATCGAAGCAACTACTACAAACGTCAGCGCGAGTGCACCTAAGCCAAACAAAAACTAAAAAAAAAAAAAAAAAAAAAAAAAAAAAAAAAAAAAAAAAAAAAAAAAAAAAAAAGAAAACAAACAAGGCGTATTAGAACCCAAACACAAACGATGAAATCCAAGAAAGACTTGCCTCAAATGGCCTGATGAAGATCAGGATACGTTGCCATACACTCTGTCTATCTTCTTGTATATTACGAAGTCGGCGTGTCAAGATCCTAAATCCATTTTCAAGGTTAAACAAGGTTCGACTAGACTGGCAGACAATCTTTTTTTTTTTTTTTTTTTTTTTTTTTTTTTTTTTTTTTTACCTCTCCTCATCCTCGAGATTTTCAATTTCACGTTGATCTTTTGAGCTTAGCGGTTTGTTTGCCCCTACATACTTGGCTTGCATCGCACGCCGTCGTTCACGCACCGCCATGAGCCTGTTCTCAGCATCTTCGTTTTCAGCATCCAGACCTCGTCGACCCTTGATCATATTCAATGGCAAAATGGATAATCCAGGGGCCTAACAACAAAAAAAAACCAATCCGCTATTATATACCCCATATGTCTTTGCTAGCGTTTTTCCCTGGTCTTCGTTTTTTTTTGTTTGTGGAGAAAAAGACCAACCCATCATATCTCCTCGATTTCCTTTTCTTTCTTTGCTCTTTTGTTTCTACTTACTGTATAGGCAATAAAAACAAGCAGACCGAGCAAAAACAGACTGGCAATCACAAAAGAGGATGCCTTCTCACCATCTATATGCCACCAGTGTTAAATCACTTTGCTAAAAAGATATATGTCTCTCTCTCTCTCTCTCGCTTACTGCTTTCTGTTAGTAACTTCTTGAACCAATCGAGATCCAACCGCGGTTTGGTGTGTGAAGGTTTCAAAAACAGGCCGAATAGAAATAAAAGAATGCATATGACCACAAAAAAGGAAGTATACTTCATCGCACTCAGGGCTCGATCCCGTACAGTCTGCTCTTCTTCATATTCTTCGAAATAGAAATAGGCAAACGGCACTAGTAAGAAGCTAAAGAAAGCAACCGAACCATAACACGCTAGCCGTGGTGATATACATAGAGCAAGGTTAACAAACCAGAGTCATGAGTTGGAGATAATGGATCTCCCTCTCTTTCTTTTCTTTTTTTTTCGGTCTTTACCATAATAAACGAGCTGAACAGTGTCTGTGATGTTAGCGATGATGGCTGGGGTTGCCCAGTCTTGTTTCAGACCTGTATGTTGGTTCACAGTCGAAGAGACCAAAAAGATGTCGATAGGTAACAATGCAAGGGTAGCAAACACCAAGGCCAAGGTCACTATGGCGGTAATGGTTGCAAAGCGCTCTGACTCATGTTTATTCTGGTAATGGCGAACGAATAGAGTGCTGAATACAAAGAGGGTCTTATATAGAAAAGAAGAAAAAAAAAGAACGCCTTCCTCGGTCAATTAAAAGGTATAAAGACTGGCTTTCATAATGAAAAGGTGCGGAAGTCTTACAGCTGAGACAATGGCATAGATTGTCCAAGCAATGCCAACGACGGCAGGCATGGTTATGTGAGTGCTTGGGTGAGCGTATACGGAGGTAAACCAAAAAAAGAAAAGAAGCGTTGTTCATGAAAGTAAAATTAATGTCGCCGTTTCAAAAATTGCATATTGGAGTGTCGCCTGCCTAGAAAATCATGTGTGGCATGACAAAGAAAACGGGATGCTTGGCATATTGGATGCTGCATTGTTTCCGTTTCACTAATTTACTGTATTAGCGTGGCACCATTTCTATAGGAAGGGTGAACAGGAAGATGTGCTTTAATGTGAATGAGAGACCTGAGCCATGGTCCACATGACGAACTGCAAGCAAATTTATTCAGCAAAAGACCCAACTCCTTGTATTCCATATATGCAAAACACGATATCTGAGACTTGCTTATACCAATGCGACCCCAACTGGGACAAGCCAAGAAATGAGGTCTATTGTATGAGAAAAGCAATAGAAAGACATACTCCGCTATACCCTTTCAAGAGAAGGCTAGGTTTGTCGAATGGTCAGATTAAGAAAGTTGTATGAGCAGACAGGCAGTAGCAAGACCGGTAGGACACTCATTTTGACGCACGACGTGGTATGAGCAGGGAAATGTGCAGAATATTCCCGATAGCATCTTTGACAGTAACGGAAGCAAAGGATGCTAATGATGTTCTGGCTTTGGAAGGTGAAAAAGATGATGATTGGATGGTTGTTAAACCAAAGTTCAAACATGCTAAAAAGCTTTCCATGTTACTTGTTCATCATCTTATGAATTTATATGGACCTTGCGTATTCCTGAATAAGAGATTGAGCTGACTACAATGATTGTTAAAGAACTCTTGTCTTGAATACTTTGATAGGGCAAGCATAATTCCTTTTTGGCCTGTGATTTGATTCTTCCATGGACACAGACTATCATTTGGAGTAGCGTAAAGTTTGTTTCAACGAACAGTACTTTTTGGTTTGTTTATTCAATAAAATTAAAAGCCGTGCTTGGCCTCAAAGTAATTGGTTGCAGCAGATACGGCCATGCGTTGCATAAGACCCTTCTTCTCCTCCTTTTTACCCTCGTCTTCATCATCGCTGGATGACCCACGTTCCTCAAACAATTTGACCAACTAAAATCAAAACTTCAGTACAACCGCAAGTTTTCCTTTCCCCCCTTCCTCCTCTCTCCTTGTGTATATATGATGATTTGTTTACCTCTGCAGCAGCAATACTAGCAATCAATTTCTTGGCTGTGGCATGGTGCACCTCCTTTCCTTCCTCTTGTTGCTTCCTTTCCCATGCCTTCACAGCTTCATAAGCAGCAGCACCAGCCAAAAGTTCATGGCTAAAGAGAAAGAAAAGAGGATTAAGTTGCTTTGTTTTCTTTCGGGCGCGCACTTCAACGATGTGAAGCCATTTTACCTGAGCTTAGCCTTCTTCTTGGTGTAAACCTTTTCGTGGGCTTCGTTCAATTCACGTTCATTCAACACCTCCTTCTTCTTGTCACCCCAGCCGGACCATTGACCGAACCAGGCTCTTAGTCTGGCACGCTTGCTATCGTCTTCGTCTTCATCATCCGTGTCAACCAATGGTGGGTCGGCCGGCTCGATGCTCCAGAGTTGGTTGGCAGGCATCTTGTCTTCCTTGCGGTCATACACCATGACGACAGCACCTTCCTCGGACAACTTCTTACGGATGTCCACGACAACAGAAGGATCGTGCAATGTGTAGATGAATCCCGTGGCTTCGTCGTAACCGAAGCGTTGATCTTTGGCCTAACAGAAAACAGATGCATAAGAAAGGTGACACAGAAAGTGGAGCCCGGAAACCAGCTTCCGGACAGACAAAAAAGACACAGGCAGCAGACGAAGCACTGCACTAAAAGAAAAGAAAGGGCAAAACGCATGCCATCCTCTCCGAACCCTTCTTTATGGATTACATACCCTGTCTTCTTCCTTCATCTTGTCAAGGTAGAGATGGTTCTCACCAGTGAAGATAGCTAAAAAAAAAAAGGGTGATGATGAAAAGTTGGGAATGAGGACGTGGTACAAAACTCCTATTCAACCGTACTATTCTAGAATCCACCTTACCAGTGAAGTTCTTTGCTCTGTCCACGTCCAAGACGAGACCACTCAATTTGTTGGTCAAGAAGCCTATTCACGCGCTGTTTAGCATACACTGTCTCGGAAGGATTGATTTGGTTCACTTGCCATTCTGATGGATCCAGAGCTGACTATCACGCTCGGGAGAGTTTTCCTTCTTTTGCATGGTGACAATCTTGGATCCAACCTATCATTCAATTCCCATTATTTTTTTTTGTCTTCAGATACAAAATGGTTTTTCTCGAAAAAAAAAACAACTGCTTTTTTGCTGAATATTCTTACATCGGCAGTTGCGGGGTCGTGGACATCGATCACCAAGCCATTCATCTTGGAGATAATGTAAAAATAGCCAATAGGGAATGCACTGTCGGTAACGGTCATTTTGCTTTTGTCGTTAGGAAAGGTACAAAAAGAATAAAAGAGATACAACGGCTAGCTTGCTTGACAGGGTTTAAATACCTTAGCCACAGTATCGCTCTTTTTTTTTTATATTTATTTATTACGGCAGCGTATTACAACATCTCGCTTCTGTCCTACGGCTATGTTGGCTCCGCCCTTTAAGCTTTTTTTGGGTTCCGTACCGAACTAGCCTACATGGCCCCGATGTCAGCACTTTTCTGGGTAAAAGGATGTTTCTAGCAAAGAGAAACGTCATTTCTTTCCATGGCATGACTTGATTCCCCGGAGCACTTTGTCCGTTACCATTATGGAGTGGGAAAAAAAAATAGCTGCAGGGCTAATTTCAATACTCACTAGAGCCTTTTGCACAATTTTCTTTGTCCGCTTCAGTCTAACTTTTGCTCTCATGCTTCGTTTATAAGCATACAACAAAGGCAAGGTCTGCCATCGCTGTCTCTGCCTTCCGCTTGTTGTCATCGCACCTAAAATAAAAGGAAGCATCCGGTCATCTCGGTGACGATGAAGCATACCATGACCATGCCGATTTGGCGCGTGTGTGTGCGTGACACAAAGAAGGTTTAGCTCTTGCCATCACCAGTGAACAATAAACAGGTCTGACGTATTGCATGGCAATGTCGCCGTTTAAACAAGTGCTGCTGAGAGAAAAGGTCGCTGAAGTCTAACACTGTACAGACGATAACATCAGTATGCCTTTCAGAGCAGAAACGACACAGTTCCTCACGCAGCATTGTTTGACGAACTTATGGTCAAGAGTATGTTCTTGCTTTATAACTGATACTGACAGTTATTTCAGCGATAAACAGCTGAGCAAAACGTCATGTGGCCTCATCCTTTAAACAGATCGGTGTGTATGTCAGAAAACGTAAAAGAATCGAGAAGCGGCTATGCGGCTAAACAAGTATATATATATGCTCTATTAAACTTATAATGTACAAGGGTTTTCTACTCTTCGTCTTCTTCCTCTTCTTCGAGGCCAGCCTCTTCGTCTTCAATTTCTGTCGCCTCTACGTTGCGATCAATCAACGGCTTGATCAGGCGGTTGAAATAAGGATGTTCTCCCTGTGGGTTCAGTCGCTTGACTTGAGCAAAGTAATGCTCGTATACATTGCCATCAGCTCGACCAAGAGGGCTGTTAATGATGAAATCGCTGAGATTAAACGAGTCCACCAGAGGAATGGCTTGTTCTCGTACAGCTTTGCATAGCGCATTGGTTTTGCTGCGAATGAACTCGATTTGTTCTGGTGTGAAATATTGGTATTGAAGAAATGCGCCAGCGTTGTCTTCAATTGTGTAAAGGCCATAAAGAAGACATAAATCAAGCAAAACTGTTTGGATATCACCGGAAACTTTGGCAACACGGTCAGCGAAGCGATTAAATAGATAGCCGTAGGAGTGCAATTTTGCAGCATACAAGCGAGATTGTGCTACAGGGTCATGTTAGCAAGACAGCATTTCCCCCTTCTCAAATAAGAAACTTACAGCATTCTTCATAAGCATCATCAATATCAAGACCTCTGCTGAGACAAGCCTCGAATTCCAACGCTGCGTTTTTAACGACGTTGGCACAGATGACCTGCCATGCTTCGGTGATGATCTTGGGATTAAGGATCTCCTCGGGAGATTTGGCAGGGCATCGCTTGCCGATCAAGACGTCCAAGTTGTTCAAATAGCCAACGCCAGGCGACAGTTTCTTTCCTTTCATTGCCTCACGATAACTGCTAATGAGATATCGACCAGCTTGAAGCGTCAAAATCGTGTTGTCGCCTTCCCAGGTGCACTGGACAGCAAAGTCTTGATACATGCCGGCAAGTCCAGTGTAAGCCGAGTATCCGTGTCCTCCGCAAGCTTGTCTACATTGTTCGATGGTATTAAGGCAGTTCCAGGTACAGAAAGCCTTGAGTCCAGCGCTGGTAGAATGTGTTTCCTTCAATGTCTCCAGCACTTCGTCAAGGTCTTTGTCCTCCGGTTTGGCGTTTTCCAAACGGGACATCATGTTGTTGTACATATCGGTCATTTCAGCACCGGTGAAAAGCATAGCAAAGGTTTGGGCCAACAATGGCATCAATCGGCGTTGATGAATGGGGTAATCCAGCAGCTTCGTTTCCACGTTCGACTTGGAGTTAGAGAACTGCCTTCGAACAGCAGCGTACCGTATAGCGATGGAAAGCGCCTTCTTTGAAACGTTACCACTGTCGACAACCATAGCAACACGACCTTGAAGTAAGGCACCATATGTCTAAAGAATGGGGTGTGAGATAGGTATTCATATTGTTAATTCCAAAAAAAATATTACCAGTTGTTGAAGCTTAGGTTCTTGGACTGCTCCAGTTCGGGAAACCTGTACATACGGCAAAATGAATACCTTTCATTTCCGACTCGTTATTTGATAATCCGATTACCTTTGCATGTTTCATGAGCATGTATCCTCTGGGGATTCGGACATTAGTAAATTGTATCCATCCGTTATCAATTCCGTCTCTTCCCTAAATGCTGACGTTTAGTCACCACAACCGATATAAGCCAAGATAAACAGATACCATTTTCTTTCCGATATCTCCAATGTTAATACCAGGAAGCGTGTGATAAGTCTTGGGGTCTCTGAGAGGAACGATGAAACATTTGGTTCCATAGTTTTTGCCTTTGACGATAAGTTGAGCGAATACGGCGGCATGCGTAGCACTATGGGCAGCGCCACCAATCCACCACTATTTATGGTGATGTCAGTTACCAATTCCAAACATAATGATTTTCCATGTACCTTGGTTGCAGTCAGGGTAGGTGTGTGGATAACGAATTGATCAGAAGATTCGTCGAAGGTGGCAGTGGTTTCCAAACCGGGAACATTGGATCCGTGGCCAAGTTCTGTCATTGCAAAGCAACCGACCATGCCTGATAAGGACAAAGCGCCTTTTTCAAACCAATAACCTAATTGTCCAGGTGTGGCATTGCTCTGCAGGGCACCCACAAACAGACCATCTAAATAAGAGAAAGAGAAATTAATCATTAGATGCATGTCCCCTTTATCTGAGATTTACTTACAGTGCACGCCAAATCGGGTCCAGAATCCGGGATCAATCATGGACACTACTTCCATTCTCTTTCTAAAGATATCAACGGATTCATTCTGAAGGTGATGAAGTAAGCTGCGGAACTGTAAGGGAAAAGTTAGTATGAAAGTAGCGATCCGAAGCATTTAACGGAGTTACCTTTTCCATTGTGCGCTCGCGGAGTTCTTCTTTGCTGATGTCGTGGATATCATCCATCTTAAATAGAGGATCTCGTTCGAGTTCCAACATCATACGCTCCTTAAGCTATATCAAGGGTGATAAGAGTGTAAGCAAGGATGTTCCTGAGGCGGACCCAATGCAAGCCAATGTACCTGAGTCAGCTTTTCACCGCCGTCCAAAAGATAAGTGAGTTCACGAATGTTGAAAGCAGCCTTGGCACGCTCTTCTTTCATAGCGGCCACTGGACTAGTGAATGACCGAGATTAAGGGAGATTAGAGTGACATGTCATGAAGGGGGTCAATGGCAGTACTTACTCGACTGCCTGAGCATGAACTTGTGCTGGTGTGAGATGCTGTTTTACTGCGTTAATTCTTTGTTGAGGTGAGGACATGATATATTCTTTTGTGTGGAGAGGGAGAGGAAGAGAGGGGAAGGAATACGGAGAGATGAACCTGGATGCCCGAGAAGAAATGTCCGGGATTTTATGACAAGATCGCTCAATAGAGGTATTATCAAATTAGGTACAAAGTTCTGACATCATGTTCCAAATTTGGACCTGGATGATTTTCACATGCTTTCAACTATCATGTGAACGCACCTCCACACATGTTCCTGTACGACCTGTCTTTTAGTCGACCCCACACGCAAGAATGATAGATTACAGAATGAGAGGGCTCGGAAACACTTTTAGGCATACAGAATCACTGATCAGTTACAAAATTCCTGTATAAAGGTAACATTCGGCGAACCTAATCTAGAATCACTATGTTCATCTTTGTTGTCTTTAAATCGTTTTGTCGGCATCCCTTATTCTTTTCCGTCCCCCCGCAAAAAAACAGCATCGTGGCACAAAGTAACCGCTCGAAACCAATCGATTTCTCAGATCATGAAAAACATTTTTTAATGCAGGGGGGAGGTGTATACTTTAATGCTTGGTCATCTCATTCGTCTGCCTAGAGTGCTATTATCATGGGATCAAAGGTACCTAAAATACAGTGAAGATATGAACGGTTATCAATCAAGGTGAAACAACTACCTGCCTGCACCGGGAATCAAAAAACTGGAACATTGCTCCCGTTGAAAGTCCGTAAACTGCTTACTTCGTAATGAGAAACCTGCCCGTTTACCAAAAGAAACATAATAAAAAGAAAAGGAAAAAGGGTCAGTTCTCTATTCCACCCTGTCACGCTAGGCTTGTACGATAAAACTGACAATCATTGTTTTGTGTTCATAAGATCCCAGAATAAGCCATCTATAATATAAACACTAATCGACTGTCTACAATAAAACAACGCTGACTATAGATCGGCTATTCTCTCAGGCGCAAAAGGGTTGGGCTTTCACATGGTTGTAGACGATACAGCTTCCAGAATAAAGTTATCAGACAACCCTCAAAGCCTAACTAGCGGGTAAATGATACAAAGCAGAGCAAATCGTAAAATCTATAGAAGGCAACTCTAACACTACAAGCCTGCCGCATTGCATGTGTTACAGTATTATTTAGTTTTCCTTTTGCTCTAGCCATCTTTTGTCCACCATAGCTAACATCATGCTATTACAATACCTGACGTTGTTCATAGTGCATGGAATAACTCATTCTCGCCTCAACAGACCATTGCTTCCGGTGAACCCAGCGAATAATGTCCCAAAATCACAGACGTGCATTTTATTAAATGCCTGTCATTCGGGTTACTTTTCCTCAACTCGAAGATGCCAAACAGGATGATAATGTTCATTCTCATATAGAACCTAAGGATATCTCTTCTTTAGTTGATATACCCTCTTCTATTTTGTATGTACGTTAAATGCGTACGGAAGATGCCTTTTCTTCCACCTTTAATATGCATGGACATGACATCAGTCACTACGGACATACCTTGTCATTATGCAAATACGGAAAAGTCCTTTAAATCTATATCTGATAATACTATCTTCACCCTTTGTTATCTGTAGAATTAAATAAAATTATTTCTTCTATGACCACACCACAACCTTTAAGCTAATTGCTCATTGCCGTTATTGAAGCTGAAAAGCATGCAGTACCAACATCCAGACGTAGAACAATGTTTTTGTGGTCCAGATCTGCATCGTTCTAGGCCAATATGCTCCAAAAGACCTCTTCAGCTTCTTGCACCCAACGATCGTGGAGCAAGAGAGAATGCAGCAAGCAGGACTCCCTGTCAGTAGCGGAGCTAACACGTTCAAGTGCAAGGTTCATTTGCTACTGGCATCAGGCGATATTCCTGCAGTATCAAAAACGATAAAATTATCGGGGACATACATTTTACTACGCGTGCCACCAGTGACGGCGAAAATGATCATATGGACAATGTAATGGATGCTACAAAGATGAGAGAAAGAGGGAACGAAATCACAAGCCCTTTCGTTCGTGCCAATGTCCTGACCAGCTGCACTTCGCACGATGGATTTCGCTAAAGTTTGGCGTACAGACCAAGGCATAGTTGCCCAATCGCCCCTTTCGTCGCTTATACACGTTTAACAGTGTGTTCTTCTTCGGACTTGAACGAAATGCGTCTCATAGGACACGGCATCGCCAAACAGCTGTGCAAAATCTTTTCGGGAGCTTATGGAGCCGAAGGTAATCCATTTTACCTGAGCGATCCATCAGACTTCACATTGGCGAAAGACTAGCCAAGTCCAGGAAAACCCTATGGACAACATTTACCAGAAATGTAAAAAACATTGAAACAAACAGCGGCTATTTCCGGGCAGTCGACTGGATAGATTTCTTATCCTACGCAGTTCCAACTGTAATAGCCGAATGTATACACGATGAAAACGCCAGGAACGCTGTGATTTCTCTTTCGATGGCCAGTTCTTTAGCTCTAAGTGGGTAATTGGTAGCTCCTTACTTGAAAAATTGGATGACAAGGTGCGTATTTGGCAAAATTTTCTCGTGGAACAAGTTGGAAAGAAAACGATTTCGCCATCGGTCTTCAAGCTTACGCAGCATTACTTGACACATATCACATCCAGTATTAGCCACTTGACTCCTCTCCGTGCATACAGTGCTAGGTGTATGGAAAGGGCTATTGGCGACTATGCTTGCCACATAAAGTTGCGCTCAGCACTGGGAGATAATGCTAGAAACGTCCTTTGTAGATTCACTGATATTCGGCACTACGGCCGGCTACACCAAACCACATCAATATCAACAAAAACAGAATTACTGACAATACCAGAGAAATCAGACTCAGCAGAGATTTGGGGTCCATTGAAAAGGTCAGATATCTCCAAGGTTGGCGGTGTGGATCTTGAATCGCTCTTAAGGAAGCTTTGGCTGGTCTTCCTCCCTGAAGTAGGATCCATAGAAAAGAAGATCATCATTGGTACTCGCTTATGGAAAAACGAGTCTGGCGAGGTGATGAGCTGTCAGCAGCATTAGAAAATCAATGGGCAGCTAAACAGCTTCGTAAAAACGGAAACTGATATCGACGTCAACCGCACAAAAGCAATTAGTAGAAAACCCAGGACATATTTTGGAGAAGTGCTTATATATTTTCAGCATGAACAACAGGGCA
Organism: Apophysomyces trapeziformis B9324; assembly: GCA_000696975.1. NCBI lineage: Eukaryota > Fungi > Mucoromycota > Mucoromycetes > Mucorales > Mucoraceae > Apophysomyces > Apophysomyces trapeziformis. The sequence goes on along the minus strand of JNDP01001277.1, from coordinate 112,044 downwards.
ATACCGAGCTGCTTGCCTTGGCAAATATTCACACAGCAAGCCTTACAGAACGTGGGTATCCCTACTTACGCGACAATCGCTCCAAAGCATTATGCGTCGTCCACATTGAAGATATTGAGTGCTTATGTGGCTGGTTTAAGGGCAGTTATGGCAGCAAGTACAGAGTATGACCAGGGATATTGCCACAAATAATAAAAGTTCCACTTAAGCTTGGCGAATCACCACAGCTAGAAGAGTGAAGGTCAATTTACAAGCTAGATTTCTCGTATTTAAGCATAACTACAAGTGCTATCAAAGAAAAAGAATAAAAGCGAAGTCTTTACTGCTATGTGAGATCCCAGTTTCCAACTATGTGCTACGTAGACGCTAACATGTGTAAATAAAGTTGCTGGATGTTTCATGTTCTGTTAATTTGCTAGCAGTATTTTTTCTGATTATGTATAGCTTGTAATTTTTCAGTTACCTCTATAGATGTTTGCAGATCCCTTGACCCAGAAATTTGGAGCTACTGGCAAATGAACAAGTTAAAACTGTTGGCATCTAATCGTAGAAGTGTGGTTTTAATTCTGGTGATATTTCCATTGTTATTGGTAAAGGTTATATAAGAATAGGTGTGCTGGATATTTTCTGCATTTCTCAATCTGTTGCCAATTGCTATAGCCGACAAAGACGTACTATTGCTGTAGTTGACAGTAGTGTAATGCAAAACTTTACGCAAGATCTAACGGGCAGTTCCTGTTTGCCTAGCATGGCATGCACCGTTTCAGTCTGTGTTACCCTGAAAGAAAGTATCCATGTGTTGAACTATTTCAAAGCCCTGGTTGGGAAGACAATATTTGCTCTGCCATTTAATCCAATGATGGAACCTGGTTCAACTCCGCATCAGCAATGACTGAAACTCAGAGTGGATAAGTGACGAGCTTTTCAGCCGATTATACTCTTTGAGCGAACGGGTTCTCTTGAAGCCTTGTTCAGTTATTGCTAGCAGGATGCGTACTGATTTCATCTGCCGTGTTCGATATCGCAACACACTTCCACCAATACCCTTTGCTCCAAAACTGCTCGCCATCCCTGCTCTGACTGAAAAACACGTTCGATGCGAATCCACCTCCAACTTAGCCGATCGTACATTATACTCTCTTCATACGGATCCCGCTTTTGCGGTGCCATTCGACAATGCGGTTGTGGAATACATCAACGAGATGGAAACTAATCCTGAAGAAGGTACAAGTACCAAGACGACCCCACTATTATTCTGCTTACTGATGTAAGCTTGAATTAGCTACACGAATAGTAGAAGAGATAGCGGAAGAGGATAAGATTCTTTTGACGAGCCCTCCGGAAGAGAACAAAGAAAAGCGACCATCAACAAAGCCAAATGTTACTTGGCTGCGCAGATCCGAATACATTGCCGCGGACACACGAACTTCAACTGTGCGTCGAGAAGCAATGGAGCATCAGTTTGCCATGTCAGGGCGAAAGGCCACTTTCAATTACCAGGATTATATAACACGTGAAGGTCAAGTTAGGGGTATTGAGGAAACGTTTCGCCAGCCTGATCTGGGTTCACTGTGGCATCCGAAAACAAAAGCTAAGGCCAAGCGTATCATACCATTGCTACCGGATATGATGTGCTGGGAGAACATATATACTATCGGTCAATTCAACCAGGATCCATCCGACGATCGACGGCAGACAAAGCGAAGGCGACAAGAATCAAAAGATCCACAGCAGACGGAAGCCGTTGATCGTGGCATTTTACGTCCGATTGCCAATCCACACGATCCTTCTGATAATTATCTGATCTGGTTCTTACCGGATGAAGATGCGTCTCGAAGATTGAAGAAGCAGAAATTCTCACATGCACCTTTAGGCAGCGAGGTAGGATTAGAAAGTGGTGTAAATCAGTTTGAGATATTGACCCATTCCAATATGAAGCCCCTAAACTTTGAAGCTGTTCGAGATTACACCTACAATAACGATAATGCGCCTCAGCATCAACATATGTTGATTACAGTCCGTGACGACGGCGAGGGACCAGCAGCGCATTATAATTTGTTGAAGAGTAGAATGGTAGCACAAAAGAAACGAGCAATGGTATGCATTACTGAATGGTTATCAGTTGCGGTTTAACTTATGTCAATCCATAGGGTGCGGAAGCCAAGAAGTATTTACCGGAAGATGACTATGAGAAGCCAAATGTATTGACCGTCACGTATGAATGAACGAGTCCCTGTTTTCGTCCTTTTTTGAATGACTAATGGCTAAAAACTACTTTTTGAATATGGAAACAGAAGAATAAATTATTTCTCCCATGTTCATGAGACTCTGATTGAAAAGTAATTGTCTGGATACCCGTTAGTTTTAAACTTATACCACTACCCTGTGGGAAAGGAAACTGATATTTTTTAATTCCGCATCGTCCCGTTCTGTTTGTGGTAGGGAAAAAGTCCACCCGAGGAAGCATGTTCGCGTAAGCCGGTATTCATGCGGATCTTATAAAAATCAAAAAAACACTGCAGTTTCTTTCCTACAGTACTTCCTTTTATGACTTCGCCAGTACGTTTTCCCGCAAACTTAAAGCCTCTTGAACCCCAAGGTTCTTTTCGACTGGAACAGGAGCGAAAAAGAGCGTCGTTTGACGCTCAAAAGCTCAGTGAAATCATCTATGGCCCAGAATACTTGGCAAGACAAGAGAAACTACTGGCAATCCTTCAAAGCGATCCTATCTTAGGCGATAAATCACATCGGTTTTACAGTGGCAGGGACGTTCGGTTCCAGAAGGGATTGGCCGCAGCGAAACGACTGGCAGAGTTATCAAAGTAAGCTATAGTGAATTTGAACGTTATACTAACAATAGCCCTACCCAGCGAACATCAGTGGGGTCCTGAGGAATGGAGGATGGTGGACCAATTGTTTGATGAAGCTGGACCGGTAATGCAAGTCTTTGATGGGTATTGACATGCATCTGATAGCGATGATAGTTCCGTCTGCATCGAGCCATGTTCATACCGACCATTCAAAATCAAGGAACGGAAGAACAGAAGCGACTGTTTATGGAACCTGCTCAGCGATATGAAATCATTGGCTGTTATGCACAGACAGAGGTAAGCAGGAGGGCGAGAGGAAAGAAGTAAGTACGAGGATCTCTTGCCGTACTGAAGCCCAAATTTTTCTTTTTGACAGCTTGGTCATGGTTCCAACATACAAGGATTAGAAACCACAGCAACTTATGATACTGATTCGAAATCATTTGTCTTGCACTCGCCAACATTGACTGCTTCGAAATGGTGGATTGGCGGTCTCGGCGTGGCTGCCACCCATGCTATTATTATGGCACGATTAATTACCAACGATATCGAGTATGGTCCCCATCCTTTTGTGGTCCAGATCCGTGATCTCCAGGATCACAAACCTCTTCCGGGTATCACGGTCGGGGACATTGGTCCCAAATTTGGCCTCAACACTGTCGATAATGGTTTTGTTGTCTTTGATCATGTGCGCATACCCCACATAGCGATGCTCGCAAAGTATGCCCGCGTCGACCCAGATTCCGGACGTTATATCAAGCCACCCAACTCCAAATTGGCCTATGGCACCATGGTATATGCTCGTGCCAACATTGTCCTGGAATCCCGATATGCGCTGGCACGCGCGGCGACTGTAGCGATCAGATACTCTGCCGTGCGAGCACAAGGAAATCCCTCCAAAGGCGTTGAGACTCCTGTGCTGGATTACAGCATGCAGCAATACAGACTTTTGCCTATTGTAGCTCAGGCTTATGCCTGTCATTTTACTGGCCAGGCCATGCATCGATTGTACCACGAGAACCAAACTCGGATGAATACCGGTGATTTCTCGGCTTTGGTTGAGTTACATGCTACTTCCTCAGGTCTCAAGAGTTTAACCACCACCTTGGCTCTGAGCGCCATCGAAGAGTGCAGACGTGCTTGTGGTGGCCACGGTTATTCCCTGTTTTCTGGCCTCGGTCAATTTTACCAAGATTATTTACCAAAAGTGACGGTACGTAAGACGTAACAGGATGAATTCATCCCTAAACTTCGAATACGTGTCATTTGCATCCTCTAGTGGGAAGGTGATAATTACCTCCTAACGCAGCAAACAACACGGTTTCTTCTTAAAGTGTTCCGATCCACGGCTGCTGGTTCCGGTACGGACCAACCTGGAAACTTCTCTGCTGGTTATATCCGAGAGTATCTGAATCATCCATCTGCTACATGCGCAATCGAACGCGCCAGTGATATCTCCTTGGACGCATTGCTAGCTGCATTCAAGTTCCGAGCAGCCTATCTCATTGAGCAAGCTGTCCATGCTATCGACAAAGAGAAGCGATCGTGGAATGACATGCTAGTCGACATTTACCGGATCTCTCGCGCACACTGTCAGCTGGTGATGCTCTCGAATTTCGATACATCGGTTGCCATATTTTCTCGCCTAGCATTTCTTTTTGGTTTGGCCACGTTGGAACAAGAACTAGCAGACTTTTTGACCATTGGACACCTTTCCCCAACTCAAGCTAAACTCATCAGACAACAGACCTTGGTAACCATCAAGCAACTAAGGCCTGACGCTGTGGCTCTCGTAGATGCCTTTGCAATCCCCGAGTTTGCTTTACAGTCCGCTTTAGGCGATGCCGAAGGCCGAGTATATGAACGACTGATAGCGATGGCTGAACAGGAGCCTCTCAATAAGCAAGATGTAGCGGAAGGATACAATTCGTATATTCGTCCTCTAGTGCATGCAGGGAAGCATAACTGGAAACAGGGACAGGATGGTAGAGCTAGGCTGTGAATAGATACCCTCTTTCACAGGTATTTATCTTCGACTGAGACATTCTGGTACAGTTGTCCTCAGCTACAGTATCAAATACAAAGCTTTTACCCCATTCAAAACATAAAAGCAAAAATTCATTGACGGGGATTCGGAGCCAGTGCTTTCTTCAAGCGTGATGATTTGCAAACTTTAGAATCAGTAAATAGGTTATATGGGGTTTCGAGAGATCCGAACCATACAATGAACTATGTATCAGTAGTGCAACTACATGAAAACATCTCATGAAGAATGGTTAATTAGGATTATGGATGCTCTATGCAGCCCCTGTTTAAAAAGTCAATATATAGATAAGTCAAAAATGTCCATCATTTGCTCTTTTCTCAGTCCAACATTTATTTACATCACGAACGCGTTAGGCCACGGTTCATTGATCAAAGGGTTGCTCATCAATCCTTTTATGAAGCCCCGCCAAACTGCGCTTTTAACCACCATGTCATCCCACTGTGCAAAGGCGCTTTGACGTGCTGACCGTTCGTTCTGGCCATCAATGACCAGGGAGTCAAAAAACTGACGACCAAGATCGTCCACAGCATGGGCTTGCTTGATTTTCTCGTCGCCTTGCATAAGTACTAGACAATCACTGATAAATACACCAAGTGTTTGGCCTTGGAAAAACGAAGCGTTGTTCATTGCACACCGCCTCAGGGAAGCCGGTACAATGTCCTGCAGCAAACATCGGAGTAAATGGAAGCAATTGTTATGCTCAGTAGCACACGATGTGAGAGGCGTCGCGATGAGACAAGAACCTAGTTCAGCTACAAAAGGACATTGATCTAAACCCTTGATCAAGTATGCCAAACGTACCTGCGCGTACCGCACCACCACTTTTGCCTGCTTCTAGTACTTGGTCAACAATCATACCGATAAACCAGTGGGCGCCGCCGATGTCAAGGGCAGTTTGGAACAGGACCATGTCCAAGTAATGCGTCAAAGTTCCTTTGGAAGCCTTAGATTGATCCCAGAGTGCTACTGGATCCGCATCAACATCTCGCATAAACATGGATCGTCCGCTCTTGACAATGTATCGAAACATTTCTTGTGCTTTTTGGAACAATGTATTGCCGGTAACGCCTGCTGTTACGGTTTCTGTCAATGCTTGGTCTTCCTCCATATGGAGCCTCTTTTTAATGCGACTCCGTAAACGTGCTACTTTTTCTTCTGGCAAGTTGTCACGCTCCTCTTCTTGGTTAATCAGCCTTTGCTGGGTTTTCTGCTCAGTAAATGAAGCCAGTGTTCTCAGAACATAAGCACCACAGAGCTGGATCAGTACACTCGGTAATTCGTTATCCACCAGAAAGTGTTCCAGACACATAATGGCAACCGAACTATTGCGTGCTGAAAGGGCGTCGCAGATTGTGACGATCACTCCTGGGACAAGAGTAAAATGGAGAAAGCACTCTTGGAAATACGAAAGTACGCTTAGAAACACTCCAGAATCCAGATGCCCGGTCTCGTAAGCCAACATTGTACGTTGTATCAAAGTAGGTATAGCCCACAGTAGCATTTGGGGCGTTGCAGACCTAATTACAAATACGTCAAATTGAGTAAGCCGATGCTGTAATATCTACCTTAGTAATTCGTCTGGTAGTCCATCTCCCCCAAATAAGGCATCCTGCCATTGATTGATTAGTTCCAGTACCTCGGGGTCCACAATGTCTTCCGAATCGTACATGACAGGGCCTTGAGTAAAAAATCGATAGCAAAACTGATCTTTAAGGGAGAACACATTGTTGATATCCCGGTATAACTTCAACGGCAATTAAGGATCATTTGCAATTTACATTGGTTTCGCACTCACCTTGAATTTGGTCATGACCATAGTTACGAAGATCCATATTCTGCCGAATTTGCCATAGGCCACCCGGACACCGTCCATATCTTCATCCATCAGATTATCGCATCCAGACCTGTCATCCAAATGCATATTGTCTACGAGATTCCATTCATTGCAAACTCGCTCTAATGGTTTTAGCAATGCTGAAGGCGGATAGTGCTGGGCAACCAAATCCACCACACAAGGACAAGCGTTGAGAGCATCGCAGATTCGCGCGATTGACGAAGTATCTGACATTGCCGCTTTTTCTTCCAGCAACTAGAGGCAAGCAAGGTCTCATTATACTCATTTTGCAATTTAATGGTGTTGTTACCTCAATCAGAAAATCAATGATTTTACGCAAGTTAACGAGAGATACAATGGCAATATGTAGCAATTCATCCAGTGCTGTACGAGTCACTCCAGATCGTAAGGATGCCATTCTCTGCTCGATATTCTAATCCTTACTGTCAGTTTTACGGTTATTATTGTTGATTGCGTTTACCTGCTCGAGAACTTCTGTATCATCCACTTTTCCCAAATCGTCCATATTCAAACCCCAGTTCTTGCTTTCCGCACTATCAATGTCCAGCATTTCTGTATCCAGAATACCAGCAAATTCGTCATTATCTGTCTTGATTTCTTCTTGTGTTGTATCTCGTTTCATTAGCTTTTTTGCTATCTTCTTGCTGATAAACCCGTAACGTTCGCAGACAAGGACAATATTGCTGAAAATGTTTTCATTACTAATGCTGCGGACGATCTTTATAACTTCGGACGAGTTAAGTTCATTTGGGTTCCCCATATCGTTAATCAATTTCATAATATCGTCATCGTCATCCTCATCCCCTTCGCCAAAAGCAAGTTTATCTACGAGCTTGGATGACATCGATGCAGGAACGTAGAAGTCCGAACAGCAAGCGGGCGGACTGCAAGCATTGAGAAGACCAGTAAATGCTTTTAGTTCAAACAGTGCTGATTCCATGGGGTTAAGCTAGGAAAGGTAAATACACTATTTATCATGAATTTCAAACGTTTACCTCGTCGTCTTCACTGTTTTTCTGCGTTAAATGCGTGGAATTTCCATTTGTCATACCTTGTTTCCGTTGCTGAAGCTTTTGAATCAGATATGGGAGCTAAAGAAAACTGGTTAGCATCACAATCTTATATCGCCTTTTCGTGCGAAGCCCTCACCTTCACTAAGACAAGACTTCGCCAGAGCAGTCTGTTTATAGCTACAATATTGTTGCAACCCTTTTCTTGCCCGTCATTCTGGTTCGACTTGTTTAACGGTTGTCCCTGACAGCTGGTACCCAACGATGCTTCCCTCAGCCCTGTCAGTGCCGTGAACCATAACTCGAGATAGAAGGATTCGTCAAAGGAACCCTTTACATGGCATTAATAAACAAGAAAAAGCGCAGCCTAATCTTCACCTTTATCGTTTGTAGCTTCACTAAATGGTTTATGACATATTCGTCGTCCAGAGTTGGTCTGATTTGCACCTGCGTCGTTTGTTATTTACCATGTTCAATACCAGCAATATATTACCATGTGATACAATAAACCCATCAGACCAGCGCTCGGCATAGCTCTTGCCGTGCCCTCGTCCTCCAGTTCGTGATATTTCATGTGTACAGCCATCTGGCGTTCCAGGTCGCGATCCGTCAGACGTCCAATTAAGAGTAGCAATGTTTGAATATGAGTGTTTTGGGATATTGGCGAATTATTAGAGGCATTGGATGGCATAAGAATTGCGTGGCATGTTGCCCAAGGTTCTATGTCTTCAATATTGATATTTGAACCCCCATCATGTCTTTCTCTTTTTCCTTTACCACTGGATATGTTGCTATCTTCGGTTCCTTGATGTTTTTTTCCGTGCTGTACCTCGAAAATCCGTTTTGCACTTTTGCTTTCAATTAAGTTTATCATAATCTGAGCTGCAGTCACCGCGTTCGCTGCCTGCCTGTTTGTGCTTGAAGGTATTAGAGGCTCCGCGACATTATTGTTGTTATCTGTTGTTATGGCATCCTCGTCCTCAAACAAATCCATTTCTATTGTGGCATCCGGATCAAATGTAGCTTGAAACATTGAATTATTTGTCGGCCATACTAAGGACGATTCCCCGGGTTGAGTGTTTCCGCCACCATGATGAAACGAGCTTGCGGATCGAAGCAATTTGTTTTCTTGTTTTGACGTTACTGACTGAGGATACAATCCAACTGCAACAATGCGAGCAAGCATAACAAACAATCTACTTAATATGGAAGGCCATTCATCTTCACTTCGTTGCATATTGGCAATGATCTGGTCGGCGTCGAGCGGGGATAATAGAGCGGTGAGTAACTGTAACATATGAGACCATTGTTCTGGTTGACTGTTGGCGGTTGGTTCGACAAAATCGGGAATGCAAGATAGAAACACTTTGCTGGATATCAGACAAGATTCCGGGATTATCTTCGGACTCGATGATATAGATGCTGTGCCAGTAGTTGCATACGTAAGATACGATTCGAGTAGCGGATCAGACGTTAATGAGAATACTTGACTAAGCAAAAGACCTGTTTAAATGCATGGTAAAGGCAATGTCAATGTAGGCAGAGCACTGAAGGATGCCCCAAGTTACCGGTCAGTTCCTGCTGCAGATTGCTGTCCGCCCTTTGAAAACATTCGCGTGTAGGTTCCGCCCACTAAGAAAAAGTTAAGCATTTATGACCCAGTAATCGGTATCCATGTGCAAAATGTCACCTCATGACAAGAATACCCGTGCACATAAGCGTAACGCAGGACAGCCTCTAAAGCACCCACTGACATCGTGTGGATCGCTTGTTCTTGCACGCCAGCTAATGGTTTTTTCAAAAGTTTTTGAAGATCCCACCCAAAATTGTTTGAAGTATCGGAGAGTCAAATTTTGAAGAATCATCTAATCAAACTATGAAAATTCGCAATAAGAGATTTTGAATCAAAAGCGTGTGCTCGTTCAGAGGCAAGTGCAACTACATCACAAAGACATAGATAACCGCCCTACTAATTATAAGGTAATTCTAAACGTGCCAATGCTTAAAACAATTGAGGACACGGGAAAATATCAGCAAAAATAGTGTAGCCGATTCTGTTTGTTTCATGCAAAACGCCAGATGTTTGTATGATGTATGGAAAGACAGTAAATAAAGGTTGAACCTTATCAAATATATCAATTACAATAACAAAACAAAGTCAGTAGCAATGTTCAACGTAAATAGTTTGAATTACTGAGTATTACGTCGAGACATACTGTTATTGACTACCAGATTAGGATCGTAGTAGAGGATAATAGGGCTACAATTCCAGGGTCAGAATTGAGTTCTTTATTCTTCTAAGCGCAGATTAATTAAATAGCTGGCTTTCAATTATACTTCTACTTTCTACTTTCGGCTAATTCTATAACACATCTCATGGAGACTTACGTGATATTTAAAGCAAGCCATGGTTCCCCAACTGTCTGAACCTTGTTGTCAATATCTTGTAGATTCTCTCACGAACAAAATGATCACAGAACTTTTGTTTATTCTACCATATCAGCTTCCTCATTACGCGAGGTCTCATCCATAGCTGCCCCGCTGTGTTCAACAAATGAGAGTAGCACTTCCTATTGAGACCGCTATTCATGGCGTAATCAGTCATTACAACAATAAGTGACAGAAAATTAGAAAATGAAAGACTTCAAAAATTCCTCTAAATATATCCTGTTTTTTTTTTATAAAGTGCGATCCAGAATGCATATCAAGGAAAGTTTGATTGTTCTTTCTAATGAAAACAACGATGAATTCATATTTTAGTGGTAAAGTTAACAATGAGTGTACAAAGAATATTATCAATGGCCCTTCTTTGAGCAGACGATGACCACGAATGACACATCATACCTGTATCATCTCATTCTGATCTCATACACACTGGTACATCCTCCTAAATCAGGCAAATGAAACCTTACTGACAGTGGCCGTCAAATGATTGCTCCCTTCTCTTCGGCAGTCAAGCAATTGTTCCCGACACGAGGCATCACATACCGCATCTTCCTATGCGATTTCTCTAACTTTGACCGTTATTTTCTTTTTATTTGGATCCATTTTCAGCACTTGTGCAATAGATGAAGTTTGGCAAAACTGTGGGTTCCAAATCATAGGTACGCATGGACGGGTGTAAAACGAAATGTTGTCAAGCGCAAAACCTACTTCGTACTCAGTCACAGAAGACAATGATTTCGACAAACGAGAATATAATCCCTCTTTCTTAAGTCTACTTTTGCTTTTCCTTTCTCTTCCCCTTCAATCGTTCTCCATAATGACTGATTCCCTATTTTACGATTTTATAGACTTTCTATCGGCTCTTTTCATTTCAATCAATATGTTAGTCTATTCACCTTTGCTATTTGCAACATTTAAAAAAGCAGAAAAGCTTCAAAAAGAAGAGGAGGCCAAAAACAAAGGTTTGTCATAAACCCATAGACCTTAATACTAAAATGGACCCGAAAGCTGTTTGTCGTCATTGTGGTGAACACGGCCATAAACTAAAGACAAGTAAGAAATGTCGCCTTCATGAATCATATAAATGAGGTCAGTATCTTCTTACTAATGCCTGATAATTTCACACTGACTCTGATACTTTACTGCAGTTGGGAAAAAACGAAAAGCAACTGAGGTTGACACAGAAGAACAGAAGGCTGAAAAAAAGAAAGGACGTACCTCAAGGGATGCGCTGAACGCGAACCCTGATGCCGCTCGTCGACAACGCCGGAACCGTACGATTAAACAAGAAATACAAGCGCGATATGGGAACAAAGTGGAAAGATTTTCACGAAAAATACTGTTTCAAAATGTCGTCCGTCCAGAGTTCGCAACTCTCTTGCAAAGTCGCATCACGTCTTTATCGGAATTCATGCGCAACCTTATAATCCGAATGCAATTCTTTGTCAATGCATATATAATTGAATATAGCCAGAGAGAAATCCCAGTGTATCTGTACTCACAGAACTTTTGGTATTCGATCGCACAACTAGTGATTAATATCTCTGTGACGAACACCAATCCTCATATGCCAGACAGCATTTATGATTTTTGGAATCAATTTCGCGAGCGGCATCCTGCTATTGTTTTCCCGAGAAACAACTTCACTGGATACAGTGATTCTCTTTCTGTGGCTTGCAAGACATTGCGAGATACTTATACAAACGACATTGCTGAAAATTTCCAACAAAGAGTTTGCGGATTCATCATTCATAGGCTTCAAATGCTTGTTCCAGTAAGGCAGCGCAACAGAAATTTATTTGCCTGATTCAATGACATTTCTTATTGTTTCCCACTGCAGGATCTATCTAAATCGTCTGCAAGTCGGACCCACGTATGATTATCTGTACGAAAGCATTGCCGGTGGTGAGCCAGCTTGGCCCTCATGCTTGGAAAATGCGTCCTTCGACCTATTCCTTGCAGTTGTTAACCTCCGTGATTTTCTTATTCCGTTGATGCCCCAAACGTGCACTCTCGAGGCTTTATCGGAACGACCTGGAGTATGTATCCCTGTATTGCGTGCTATATTAGAGATGTACGAGCAAGAGCACCAACAGAACGACGACGAGGAATCAGGCAACTTGCCTAGGCTGTTTTCATTAGCACCTCAACCTTCCTTCCACTTTCGCTTCGTCACCATTAATGCAAAGGCATTGAGGACGTTGGTTCAAGTCAGAAACGATACAGACGACTATGAAGGTAACTTGGAGATTTTTAACCAAGTCTTTGACTTGAACAAGTACGGCTTCCGAAGGTGAGTTACCTATTATCTGAGAATAATGTACGAAGCTAAGCATCACTTTTAGCATGAATTGCGGAACGTTCACAAATGAAATCTGCACGGACGGTTTTAGTGTTGTTTTTCACTTTGCTCGCAGTGCAAAGCTTAACACAGTTGAGCTTGAACTCGAAGATTTTACCACTGAAGACATCAACAGATATTACCGTGTGTGTGGGATTGACCCTGGCGTGCGGCATCTATATACTGCGTCATATGGTGCTGGTGAAACAGAGCATGAAATCCGCCGCTGTTCGTCTGCAGAGTATTACTGCATGACTGGGTCGCCTCAAAGGGGTCAGCAGCTACTGAAACAAAAAAGACATCAGGGCATTGATACCATCGAGAGTAATTTTCCAAGTGCAAAAACATGCGATATCCGCAAATACAATGGACGAGTGGATTACTTTTTCCTGTACAAAGATGTGTTATTCAATTTCTACGGGCCAAATGACCGAGAGAGGCGGTTCCACGACCATCAAGGCAGGCAACGAGCGGTAGAAGAGTTGGCAAATATTTTGATAGACGGAGGCCGTAAATACAACTATCGGAAACGGAAGCATCGTGGTGCAAACCGAAAGAAACGGAAGAAGAATCGCGAGTGGCGTAGAAGGCACAAGAAGAAGAACACTGGAAGGTATTAAAGGAACAGATATCAGGATAAAAGTAGTTATTATTCCCACAATGATATGATACCCGAGCAACCATTATCTGCCGTGCGTTCTACAGTAAATGAAAGCCGTCGAGCCAGAAGCTGGAAGCAATCCCAACCAAATCCGGATAGTAATGGAAAGATGCCATTGTTTGTATTTGGGGCGGGGATGTTTGGGAAGGACAAGTGCCGATACAAAGGACATCGAAAAGCGACCGTTAACAAATTATGGATAATTTTGAAGAGACGCGAGGCTCGTGGCGAGGTGCTTGTAGTGAAGATAGACGAGTACCTCACATCACAGGTAACTGAGGCAATGTTATTTCATCCATGCTTGACTGAATATGAAATACAGATAGATTTGTCACAAGTGCAAAACGAAGACCTTATGCAATGTGGTTACTGAAGATGGTATCAAACACCATGGCATTCAAGACTGCAAAACCTGTAGAATGCGATGGAATCGTGATATTAATGCAAGCAAGGATATGTTCTACATTGCTCAATCTATATGGAACGGCCATGGGCGCCCGGACGTGTTCCGCCGGCCGACACAAATCACCGCTACGAATGCGGGACCCGAAAGGGTTTAGATTTTTACGGTAGGAGTATTAGGCAGTGTTTCTAGTTAGGATTGTTTTACTAATGTTTATCTTTCGCAGGTGGTCACATTGGTAAGCTCACTATCACATTTTAACAGAGGATACTCACCAACAATTACTGGCAAATTCTTTATAACTTTTATCTCCAAATCTTCAAACAATTTTGGGCGGAATCTTCAAAAACTTTTGAATAAACCAGTAGCTTTACAGTGAGCTGAGTTAATTTTCGTATTTCCATGCGCAGCGAGTGGTCTCCACGTACGTACAGGTGCTGATGGAAAACGACACAGGTACCTCATCGGCAGTAGAAAGTCATAATCCCTCGGTTACGGAAGAGCAACAGCCATCGAACGATTCTGAACTGTCATTGACTCCATGTCGTTCATTCGATGAAGTTGTTGCTTTTCACAAACAAAAAAACACTGCCAAAGGTGAAAACACAGGACGCTTTTTACTTCGTCGAAGCAATCCTTTTTTACACATGTGAATCCTGTAGTCATTGTCCGTTTCAGAGCAATAGGCAATGCACCAATATTAAAGCAAAGCTTTTATAAAATAACAGCGTCAAACAAGTTTCAAACCGTTATTCAGTTCCTCCGCAAAGAGTTGAAAGGTCAAGCCTCCGATCCGCTGGTACGTCTGTAAAACGTAAACGATATGTGGGTGGTTCTTATACGTTCGTTTAGTTCCTTTATGTAAACAGCGCCTTCTCCCCTTCTCCTGATGAGACTGTCGCTAACCTTCACAAGGTAACTAAAAAAGTAGGAGGATAGAGCATGGGAACAGCACTCTTAAATGGACGCAGTGTTTTAGCACGGATGGCCATCTAATTATCAATTACTGCACTACAGCTGCTTGGGGCTAAAAGCAAAGATATACTATTTTTTGTTGTTATTACTGGCGTAGCTATGTAATCCGGATGTTTGATATACAGAAGAAGGGGAAAAAAAGAACTATGATACAGACTTGGAACGAAAACAAAGGGCAAAAAAAGAGAAAAAGTAATAAAAATGGAGGTGCTTATCGCGTGTCCAATAATCTCTTGTGCTTCCAACCTTTCCAGAAACTGCTCTGTTTCTTAACAGCTTTCATTGGAGAATTTGTGTCAATAAATTGTTGTTGCTGAATTGACTGATCGGATCCTGCCATCGGCTCAAATTTAGCATAAACCATTTCTTTGTCACTCAGACGAGAAGGCTGGATGGGTACATGACGATCATAGTCCGTGGAAGACCACGATGTTGTAGAGGAGGCCAGGGAACCTCGAGAACTGGAGAATGACCCACGGATAGAGGACTTGGATGATGAAACAGGAACGGGAGGTAATGGGTCTCGGGGAGGAGCACTAGGTGGTGGTGTGGCCCGTCCTCGGCATTGTGACCCATAGGATGAACGAGGTGTTTGACCTGTGTATGATCTTGTAGGCGAGTTGGATGCAAGGTGCAAGTCGGATTTTGTAAGTTCGGCTAAGAAATCGATGGAGGACCGTGCAGAGGAGCGGTTGGTCTTCGGTTTTACATGGTCTGCTTGGGTAACATTGAGGAGCGTTTCGCGTTCATTTAATAGTTGTGTTAATAATTCTCGTTTATCTTCTAATTCAATACGTTGGAGCTCAACCTGCTCCCGTAATAACTCTTCGTTTCCTCCGAGTGTGCTGATGCGCTGTATACTTTGTCTACCGTTCTCGCCAATAACGAGGTCCGTCCTCACGTGAAGCAGATGGGCATTCACCTACTGCCCACGTTAGCGACTGATGAACTAAACATGATAATAAATTACCTTTGCCGGTAATTCTGAACTACCGAGTTTTTCTTCAAGTTTTTCAATCAGTTCTTCCTGTTTGCTCACAACATTCCTTAAATTTTTTGCTTCTTGTCGCTGCATTTCTAGCTGCTTGACATAGGTTTCCATAGCAATCTTCATGCCTTGATCATAGGCTGCCAGTTGTTCATTCAAAGCGGATATTTCTTGCTGATGCTTTGCATTGGCATATTCCTCGTCTCCGTTCTTATAGGCATCCAAAATACCATTCAAGAATTCCTCGTTCTCACTACGAGTTTCCTCGGTTTCAGGGTCGTTTTGCTTTTCAGCTGGTGTGGGTAAGGGATGGCAAATAGGAGACACAGGTGTATCGAGCTTTCCATTGTTCTGCCGAGACATGGACAACTCTTGTTCCAGATTGTCCCGTTCTTCGGACATTTGCTCTAGTTTCTGTGCGAGGTATTCTACCCGGATTTCATAGTCCCTGACTTTAGTAGTGTCGGACAAAGCGAGTTCAAGTTCCGCTTCTAGTTGCTTGATACGTTCCTCAGCTGCTGAGGCTCTGTCTAAGGCTTCCTGATAAATAGCTACAAGTTCGTCGCTGACAATATCCAACTTTGATTGACGTCGGAGCTTGATCTCTCTAGAATGTGTGGTGGGTGAAGCTGTTTTTGCAGGAGGCGACGAAGGAGTAACTTTGGGAGTCGAAGGAGTGTTTGTTTGTACTGCTAAGTTTGACAAGGGTTTGGACGATGCTGATCTATTTGGTGTGGCGCGATGGTTATTGGGAGTTGTTGGTTGAGATTGTTGGCCAAACTTGCTTAGCATAGTGGCGACGCCGCCACCGGTTGGCTTTAATCGTTTCAATTCATCTGCTGGTTTCGTCATCGTTGTGCTGTCTTTGTCTGTAGGAGGTTTCCACGTGTTGAGCTTGGATGGGATAATCACCGGCTTAGGACCAACATCATTGTTCGATTTATTGAGGAAAGCCACTGCGGCTTGAACGCTCATGATGTTATTGTGTATGTACGGGACCGTTCAGTGGCAAGAGAGAAGGAAAGGAAAGAAGAAAAAGGAGAATGGAACACAGAATATAACTGAATAGTTTTAAACCAAGGAGAAGACGATCATTTGCTGCGAGGGAAAAAAAGGGACGGTTGTCAAGTGAAGAATAGCCAATCGACAGTCAAATGTGTTAATTAAAGCTCGTGCGCTACTCAAAGTAAGGTTGTGCTCCGTTCAAAAATGGCAATTTGGAATGTGGGGCGGCACAGACCCGCGTGAGCTAACGAACTCGCAAGCAACCTTTCGGTTATGGTGAAACAGTTATATTCTATTAGTGAACAGAGCTGCTATATAATAGAATACATCGGGAAAACTAATTTAGATAATACATCTCATAACATATGGCCCATAGAAAGGAAGATCTCCTTGATAAATAGCAAGATCGCCACGTAAAACTGCCTATACAAACCTTACGAGGATTTTTATCGGAGTGACACGGACATGATATTAAAGCGGCGATATCCACTACTTGCAGTGTTGCTACCGTGCCATTTTATCGATCAATTGTAAGGTTCACAAGGATCAGGGCTATAGATCGTGGTTGTTAAGTATCTTCTCTTTTTCCTTTTCTTTATAATAATAATATCCGTAAAAACTGGCATTAGCAGCTATCAGACTATCAAGGGAAGATCGGAAGACAATCATACGGAACAAAGCCTAAAACAGTTATCTACCGTGAAATGATTTGCAAATGAGCGTTACACGTACGGAAGAGAATGGCAAAGCATAAGCATGGTAATAACGAATACAAACAAAAGCTTTTTTACTGAAAAAAAAGCGGATTAATTGGACCCAAAGATGTTTTCAGTAACACACCAAGGTTTTCCTATTTCCAGATTTCCGATTTTTTTGGTATAATATAACATCGTGAATAAAGTAAATGTTGCCTATCCTAACATCTTTTTTGCACGGAATTTAATTCCCGCAGATGCATGGCAAGAATCTGTTTTTCATCAGATTTATATTCACTGCTATTATAAACAAGTGCTGATCTCTGCTTCATATCCATAAATTATTTTCATTGCTCTATGTTATAGTGGCGATCCATTAATAACTGCTTTCTTTGATTTTAATAAATGGACACGAGTAAAGTGTTCGGATTTGGGATTTTAACCCTGAAGGGGAAAAACCATATTTGTCGTGTTTTAGTTCTTATTTCTCCGGCCCTTAGCAGTAAGACTATCATAACTACAAGCAATCGTACTCTACCTGTAGACAAACACGCGCATACTAAGAAACTAATATAGATAGACCTTGACATCGTTCATAAACCACCATTATTTTTGTGTGATGATACGTTAAGAGAAGTTCCTCATACAGTTTTTCTCCAGTTCCTAGATTACGGAGAGAAGTTATATTAGGAAGCACTATTAGGATGGTTCTCTGTGATAGCGTGAACTTAAGTTGCTGATTTGCCCGGCCAATAGAAAAAAGGTCTTGTCTGCAGTGTCAGCGGATGGTCTATTATAATTATCAAGAAGTACGTAATCTCCATTAGTGTGAGACATGTTCTGCGGAAATTTCTTTACTGGATATTCTGAGTGATACCTCAAATCATACCAACTTTCAGAGCTTTACCTATTTGGGTTTCATATCCCTTTGACCAAGGTCCTTGGTATTATTCATTCTCATTCGAGGACCTGTTGATTAAAAGCTCAACTTACTTTGCAAACCTTGAATCACGACAAAAAAAATGGGGAAGACAGATACGGAAATGGTTGATAAAGATAATATTGAATAAGAAGACTTCTGATTACCCAATGTCGCCATTATACTTGAAACTATCTAGGGCAAAATTGGTACATGTTTTTCTGATCAATCTGGTTGACTTCTCCTGGTTATATAGGCTAATGTTGACCATCATTGCTACCAATGTTTTTCAGTGCTTTTAATGTCAGTAGAAGGAAATTATAAGGAGGTTTCTTTCCTGAGCTTTTCCCCAACGACTAGCCAAACAAAGATATAAAAACATTAAATGTTTATGTATCCCTTTCAAACAACATTGCTATTGTGCGGTACACAGCAACAGTGGGACAAACCGTTTTTACATGAAGGAGAGGTTATGCCACGGATGAAAATATTATTAATTCTTCCCTGATGAGTAAGGGTACGTTCCAAACTTAAAGTGTAGTTAGAAAGGCTATGGATGGGATCCATCCCTTACCAAAGCCTGTAGCTATGTCTTATTTCTGGAGTTAGAGCAAGGAGTTGCCCATGCGTCCTGAAGAAGTTTATTTCACCCCCCGCGCAAGATGCATCATGATAACACTTTCTGCTTTGTTATGGAATACTATAGGTTGCTTTCATCATCGGCCATAAGCATTACCTTTTCAAATTGCTAATCACAGAGTATGTGCTTAATGCGTTGCCTGGTATTTACTGTGTTTTTCCTATTTGTCTGCGTGTTCTATTTTTTATTTGCGGACTGGGATTCAACTTTTTGCGGAATCCAAAAAATGGTTTTGCATGATTGGATGAAAATATTTACGGTCAGACTATCCTTCTCTGCGTACAGTCGTGTCAAATGTTCACTATTTACTGAGATGGTGTATTTCAAACCACAGCAAGACGAGTTTATTTAAAGAAGTAGTTTTCTATTTCTTGCATCTAACAAAAAAGCTTTCAGAGTGTCTGATTCATCCTTGATAATCTGGGCACTTTACTTTTCGCGCTTCTTGAACAATACGTTCTTGAAGGTTATCGTCAATTCGTAAGGGCTCCTTTCTTACCCTAGCCTTCACTTTGGCCCAAAACTCTTCTATTGGGTTGAAAAAGGGAGATTAGAGAGGAAGATAGAGACATTTGCATCCTCTTTCTTCTACCAACCGCTTAACCTTGACTGGTGTATGGATGGGTGCGTTATCCATGACAAGATAATAACCGTTCATTCCGTGGCAATCCAATCTTTTGGGATTGCCTAATAGACAAAGTTTAAGATAAAATAGAAGAAAAGGAGAACATAACTACATTCAGGGAAAATAAAAGTGGAATGTAAAGCAATACAATTGAGAAAACCGGCACTGGGTACCATTGCCCTGACAGCTTCTAATACCATAACTGACAGGCACGGATATGATAGCATCAATAACGTATGGAAACGAACGAAGAGGGTTTATTTCCTCTACGGATATTCCATTCTGTTCCAGACCTTCTATCAGACTGAATCCATTTTTACTCTTGTGAAAATTGTTGTCTTATCTCTGAATTGTTGTCATCCATAAGACATCCATCGATTTCTTATCCATAACTGTGATTTTGGTTTCAGTAATCCATACAATTTAAAAGCAAAGGGACAACATCTTTTCAGTTCTTTGGCTCTGTTCTCCAAAACATCCCCGGTATGTACTTCTCATTGATCATATGTACAGAATGACTGATGTCCCGGTTCTGTATCCTTTAGCCTGCATGACCTCTGTTCCGAACCACCTTGGTTGTGTGAGTAAGCTCCCTGCACTCCACTTGGTAAGTGAAAAAGAAATGTTATCTGTTTATGCACAGTATCATTCACTATCTTCTGCGTCCAAGTCCTCGCCAGGTGTTGCATCGCTTCAAGTCCTCTGCAGTGTGTTACACACAAACCGGCCCCTATCTATGGATAGGATTACCCTTCGGGGGTAAGTAAAAGAGATGTCAAGCTATACTTCCATTTAATAACCATGAACGTAATTTTTACGCTGCTCGAATGAATTTTGTGTCCACTGGAGGACCAAGTTAAGGTAAGCAAAATATATTTCCCGCATAATCCATTTACTAATGACGCATATTATATCCCTTTTAGCGCAAACTTGATCCTTGCATGGGCGGAAAATTTATTTAGAATAGCGTAAAAAATTGTTCAATAAACAGTATAAGTATTACCTGTAGACATGCGACAGAGGCTTACGTGCTGTTTGAAGGAAGCCATAATTCTCAACACACTGACCATCGTTCTCAATGTCCTGTGGATCACCTCACAAATAAGATGATTACGGAGCTATTAGTTATAGCACCATATTAGCTTCCCCAAATTACGTGAGATGTCATTCGTAACTGCCCGTTATGTTGGACAAATTCACGGTGTCACTTTATATACAGGAACGCTAACCGTGACCGTAACTTCATAAAAGGACAAAGTAAAAGCCAACTACAGAAATGAAATATTTACAGTCCATTTTATAGTTCTTGTTTTATTTATTTAGCGGGTCCAGAGCACATATTGATAGAAAGTTTGATTGTTTTCTGCTATAGAAAACAATGCTAAATATCATACTGTGGCGGTGAAGTTCACGAAGTATAGTACATAGATCGAACGAACGAACCGTCAGTTTAATTATAGATCATTTGTAGGTGTAACAATTGCAAAGGGAAAAATATAAAGATCACGACTGCGGACGTTGTCTCTCACCACGGCATACTAGTTTGCAAACACTGAGTGTTGTGGTAGAGAGATGTCAATGCTTGCAAAAACTTTTCTCGATCGCGCTGTCCGCCTGCGTTGGGCAAGGACGACCGCAATGGTTCTCCCGCTCTGCGGTCCCCAACTAGTCTCCCCGAATCGAATGCGGGTCTTTGCCTCAGGGAAGTTTAGATTTTTACGGTAAGTGTATTAACCGATGTTTCCAGTTAAGATTTTATTAACGTTTATCTTTTTTAGTGATGCCATCGGTAAGCCTTCTATCACATTTTAAAATGAAGATACTCACGAACAAATTATTGGCAAATTCTTTGTAACTTTTGTCTCCAAATCTTCAAACAATTTTGGGCGGAATCTTGAAACAATTTTGGATGAAATCTTCAAAAACTTTTGAATAAACCAGTACTCCTTTCTCGTGACAACTCGGTGCGAGGCTTTTTATTCATCCTTCTTTGAATCGTTTGTTTCTCCGGCTGGTCATGCAGAGTGGCTCTCATCGTATTACCAAATCATGCCATACTCGTCGAGCACGCCGCGCAGATCGATTACGAGAACTACTACATCTCTCTCCTGCGGATTCCCTGTTACTTGACGCCTGCGCACGAAAGAAGGTGGCTGACGGTAGAGATCGAAATGAAGGCTGAACTTTATGACTAATCGTTTTGCGCACTTCTTACCCAGTGAAAGCCATATTATCCAGTGTGCCATTGCTGAATCCCGACACTGTTCGAGACAAGTATCTCCGCACACCATTACACATTGCTTGTGGTCGCCGAGACGATCTTCGAGAAGCAACCGCCATCGCACGGATACTAATTCACTCAGGCTCTGATGTGAACAATGGTGTAGGTGATGTGGATGGATTTCAACCAATGCATATGGGTAAGCACCCCTCATTGTTTTGCCAAAGTATGACATTCAAGCCTTTTCTTTGATAGCTGTCCTTGCGAATAACTTTCAGTGTGTTTTGATGTTGTTGGAAGAAGGTAGGTATTATTGTAGTTTGGAACGGGGTCCACCTTTATGTATACCTTGACGGTTAGGTATATTCAGGCGCTAGTATTCCGGCTTCTGATCCCTTTCGATTAACACCCCTTCTACTGGCCAAGCTCAAGCTGGACAACTTGCGAAGATCTTCCACAGAGACATCTGAGCTGGAATATCAAGACCTGAAATCGGTAATAGCAACAATTCCTTGGGTAAATCTGGTCATGTCACTAACAATGCTCAATGTGGTTGATTTAGATAACCAAAGTGCTGGTGACTCACCTGGCCAATAAACATATCACAACCTATGGGCTTCCAACATCTGGTGCCTATTATGGACTGTCCGAATCCCTATTTGCGAAGGATCAGGAATCGCAGTTAAACGATACGATTTCAAGCATATCAAATCAGCTTTCTCGAATTCACGTGGATGAGTCTGCCGGTTCCCAATTGTTGCATGAATCCATGAAGAGTTTGATAGATAAAGTGCGCGATTTAGGGATTGAAGAAAATCCAAAAATAGATGAAAGCGAATAAACTAGCCCTCTTTACCCTTACTGCCTATCTTAAGGCAAAACTGCGTTAGTCTCTAATAAAATGTTGTAGATCAATGGATAATATACCATAGCAACCAGATTAAACTCAGATTGAAGCATTCGGAAACATCAACCCGTCTTCCGGCTTCTGGCAGCACAAGCTTGCGCCACAGGCACAATTGGCAACTCTTGTCACGCCGTGTTGGCTCTTGACTGGTTCTCGGAGACGAGAAGCTTTGTGGCGGGAGTCGAACGCACAGGTCATAAAGCGCATCGCCAAAACCCCGCTGTCCCCACCTCCTTACCAACTATCAGTATGACGAAACATTCTGCTACAAAAGGCAAGGCTAAGCAATCAAGCAAAAAGGAAAACGACGACCTCTTTGCCGGTAAACGTGACTATGACTGGAAACTTCTTCCCCTCTCATCGACAGAACGCTACATTGTGTAGCTGTACGAAAATCAACGACGATCCGGTCAAAACCGGCAAACAATCCCACTTCTTCCACGAAAGGATCTCCTGTGAAATCAAGAGCAAAGAAGTCCAAGGTAAGTAAAGCGAAATGAAGAAGAAAAAGAGTCTGTTGGACATCGGTCCAAAACTGATGTTTGCATCTTAGGCAAAGAAAAAGTCTAGACACAAGGAGGTAAATGCATTGCGATCTTGTGTATGTGTGAGATGCATCGATTTACTGATATCTGGTTCTAGCCTGCAGAAGGATCATGCCTTTTCCGTTACCTATTCTATGTAGTGGTGCTTATTTATATGGCCTACTATGGTAGCCGTCTTTGCCAACGTTCGCCGGAATGTGTCCGAGCGGTTCGTCCCTTGAGCGATCTGTACGAAGTTCATGGTCAGCCAGTGGTAGCCGCGATGCAGGCTTCCTACGAGAACCGTGTACAGCCACATCTTCAAGCGTACTTTGATTTAGTGGAACCTCACTTGGCAAACACGCAAAAGGTCATCCAACCTCGTCTTGTTAAATTGAAGCACACAGCGCGACCTGTCTTGGAGAAAGCTCGAGAGAAGACGATTACTGCTTTGCATAGTGGAAAGGAATGGTTGAGTCAGAAATACCATAATGATCTTTTGCCTCTGCAACACCAAGTTTTTGCTTATGCCCAACATGTCTGGGAAAACGATCTACAGCATCGTTATGAAGCAATTGAGCCTAAACTGCGTCAGTGGTGGGATTATGTCTTGCTCGAAGCACATCAGTTGCAGCAACAATACGATACGCATGTAGCTCCCCATGTGGCTGAACTGTTCAAATCGGTTAAAAGCAGATCTCAGATGGGAAACTTCAATAACGATATTCATATGGCAAAACCCACAGCATCCTCGGAAGAAAAGACAGGGTATAAACCAGCACTAGCAGATGAGGCACCCCTGAAGACACCCACATCTGACCAGATCGAAAATTTCAATGCTTGCAGTGATCATCAGTCTGAAATCACGGAAACGGTCGTTGTCTCGGTGACGGAGCCGCAAAGAACAACTGCCAACGAAGTTATTGTTCCCACATCCACACAGCATCCTGATGTTATCGTCACATCGCCAGCAGCGAACAGGGAAGTAACAGCAGCTGCAGCTGTCAAGACTCCTTCAACGAATTCGGCGAAAGACGAAGTACCTGACTCTACGAGTGAAACGATCGCCACGGAAACGGTATCTGAGGAAGTTGTGGAGGAATCGGAAGTCTCTCAGAAATCTCAAGAAGTAGAAATCAAGGAAGAACCTTTATTGCAGAAGTCCCAGAAGGAAGAGATCAAGGAGGAACCTTTATTGCAGAAGTCTCAGAAGGAAGAGATCAAGGAGGAACATCGGTTGCAGAAGACGTTTGAAAAACCGGCAGATGAAGCGAAGGAGGGAAGCGAGAAAGCGCATCATATTCTTTTGGAAGCTGAACCCCCAGTCGCTAAAAGTACGCTTAAACTTGTTCAACAAGAACCAGTAGTTGAAGGCTGGGCATAATTAAATATGAAAATTGGAATCCGAAAAAAAAAAGCATAAGCATTATACCCGTTCACTTTGCTTTAGGATGTTTTTTAAGCAAAAGATGTTGATTAAAAATTAGTTGGATAAATGATTGGTTTTTGATTGTACCATAATGGAACCCGACCAAAGTGAGGATGATATTGTCTAGAGAGACTTACGTTATTTTGGTTTTTCTGTAAGAGAGAAAGGAAAGAGGATAGGTAGTTGCAAAACGAAAAGTGGCTTGTTGCTTAGCGTCATGGAAACCCAAACACCAAGGATATGATAATACAAAAGACAAGCGGGCTTTGCTATCAGGAAGGAAAAACGGCAGCAACGTTGAGTTTTCTTTAATGCAACAAGGCTGATACGGGGACCCTCCCCCTCTTCGTATTACTTTTTTCCATATCAATGACATGCTACAACGGGCAAGGAAAAAGAAAGCGTACAAATGTGTGACCTAAATTAAAAAGTGATGATGAAGGTATGGGTCACCGGAGCGCGGGTTATATTCTTTCTCTCCCATTCTCGTCAAACGGACAATTATTTTTTATTCATGGCAAGTTAAAAAAAAAAAAAGGTTAAGACATATTCTATCATTCGTTTTGATAGTCAATAGCAAGTTACTTCACTAGTTGTAAGATATGCACAACTTTTTCTTTTTAATTTTTTTGTCTGCAAGACCAAGTTGCTAGGGTGCATAGGAGTGAAGGAAGGAAGGAACCAACTTCCCCATTGTTAAAATATCCTGCTATTTTTGCAATGTCTGGAAGCTCTGCACCGAAAAATAGTAGAGAAGCTTTACTTAGCCCTTTTTTCATCTGGGTACGACAGAAAAACCTGACATTGAATGTAAATCTTGTTACCAATGTCATACCGACCGGACAATCATGAGCAAAGACCAAAAAAATGAGGGGGCGAAGGAAAGGTTGCACAGCATTTATAACCCACCATGATATGGTGCTTCGGCTTGTATAACATAAAAACAAAAAGATTAATCATTACTTGCTAAAAAGCAGAAAAAATTAAGAGATAGTTGATGTAGTTTCTAACAAACACACGCGAATTTGCCCATGTAATAACTAAGCATCATAGCAATAAATACCACAGCAAGCTGTTGCCCATTGAACGTCAACTCGTCTGAAAGAATAATAATGCTATTGCTCTGAAAATTCAACAGAATCAAGCAAAAACGAATAAAAAAGTAAGCAAATGGATCCTGACAACGTGTCCAATGCTAGTTACCTGTTGTTGCGGTACGAGGACGTAACCTTTTGGAATTTCTGGTAAATTGGACAATGGAGGTTCAACATACGAGCCGGGCAAAACTTGGGATTGAACTGGTGAAGAACCTCTGTCTATTGCTATGAACCAAAAAAGAAAAAAAAATAACAAACAAGCATGTCAGAAATTGAAAGGAAGGCCATTGTCTTTGCTTTACCTTTATGCTCATCCTCCCTTGTCTCTACGGATGCAATTAAGCCGCTGCATGTTATTTTTCCGTCGGCTTCTTTTCGTCGTGTCAATTCAACCATAACATGTTTCCCTTCCATCTCAGGGTGCACCGTATATATCTTGATACAGCTTGTCTCCTGGATCAATTGGACGCGTGTCCCTTCTGGAGGAGATACGACAACGTCAAATCCTTGCACATACATCGCTTTATGATACCGAATATCGGTACACCACGTGCTGGACGTATTCCCAGGCTTGCGTGCTCGGTAAGAACTGGAAGGCTCATGTTTTGCGATGTAGGTCATTTGATACGCGGCGGTTTCATGTACGAAATTTTCGCGAATCACCTTGCCTGCAACGCGACGTATGTAGGGTGGATAGCCAAATTGCTGTATGTATTTACGGATGCCTGCGACGCATAAGGATGCTTCATGGGACGAGATAAACGTGACATGCACACGCTGTGGCCTTCCTCGCTCATCAAATGCCGGTAAAAAGGCCCATCCAAACAGATCAATTGAACGACGGCAATCGGATGGAGGGACCTGGGGATCGAGCACACTTGTACTGGCAGTATAGATAGCTCCCGTTGTTGGATTCGTTTCTATGCTCGTGATAGCGCACACATCTCCCTCCCGAAAAGTCCAATGTACAAGGTAATCTTTTTGACTAAACCGCTCCACAATATGCCCTTCTTCAAACTGTTCGTCCCCTACACAATAATCTGGTTGAGCATTGTAATGAACGTGAAAGGGAGCTTACAGATCTTTCGTGCGCCAAAACAATGAACGACAGAGCACAGTTGTTCAGCACTCAGCCCACACTCAATCACACAGTCGTAACGCCTATAACCGTTATAACCGTAGGATTGAATATCATCTACATCTTCTAGAAAAGTCCAGTCGTCAAGCGATGCGGATAAGCGTTTAAGGGTGTCAATGCATTTTGTCTTTTTGTTGGGATGCCGATGAGATGAATACAGATGTCTGGTTGATGAAAGCGGTTTTGTTGGTAACGGAGGCACTGCAGGAAACTTTTCCACTTGACTTCCGGGATCGAAAGCGGAATCAACTAGCGATTCCGGAGAATAGCCCTTATTGTTTGCGAATGTGATGTGTTTTTTTGGTGCGGCGTTATGTCCTGATTGCATAAGGATAGATCCTTGTGAAGGCGTAGGAGATATGCTATGAGACGACGATGAGACTGGATAAGACATTAATGGATGCTGGTTGCTGTCAAAAAAAGTAAGGACATGTAAGCATATATCATTGTAAGCCGATGCTGAATCTCACCTGTTGACAGTGGGATGTTCTAAATGGTTGTTTCTCATGATAGAAGGCCGTTTATTGGTGTTGTTTCGAAGAGATCCATGAGATGGTTTATGCTGCAGACGCATACGCTCAGCTTTTTTCTGTAGATAATCATTCACTTGAGCAATCACAAGTGGTCGACGTGCTAATGACTTTTTGGCAAATGCGGGAACCCAGCCCTTCATATTCTCCTGTATAACATAAGTCACCCGCGTCGCTGGCGTAGTCCCTCCTCGCAGAGGCTCAAATATCCACCCTTGAAGCTAACGAAAATCATCAAGTCAGACTGATGTTTAACTAGAATAGGAGCACCATTGATGATTCTACCTTTATCTGCGATCGTACACGTCCTTGAATGCGAGGTATACGTGGTGTTTCTACACTGGTGCAAGCAAAAATAATGGATCCTGATGGCGTACATTCTATTTTTTCCACTAATGATAGGTCGCGAGGTCTGAGAAAATGGTGAACATGGTATTAGTTGATAAGCCAGATAATTTTCTTTTTTTCTTTCTTTACTTGGAAGTTGCAGTAGGCTTAGTCACTTCGTAGGTCAGGGAGGTGGTGTCGTTCAAATTTTCCACTAGATTACCATCGTCGTATCTTTAGCGACGCTTGTAAGTAATTTTAAACTCTTCTAGAGCAGACTTACTGTTCGTCCCATAGTCGGCGCATACCGACAATGTAAAAGATGGATTGTGGCGAGAACCCCTGAATGATGGCTTCCCCTTTGAAAATTGGAGTTTTATCCGTCTTATTGACACCTGGTTTCATGTGTACGACGACACCACTTTTATGTTTGAGCGCTTTTTTCCATCCGTCCTCGGTAACGACTTGTTTTAAGGTCATGAGGGCATTTTCGGCTTGATGGATATGGTAAGCTGCTGAATTCAACAAGGGGTCTACGAAACCAGAGGAGACCGAAACCAATGAGGGGAGAGGTCGTTGTGTAGGTTCATCTTCATCATCGCTGAAAATGGCGTTGAATTTACTGAATGGGGATGGCATGAGGTGTTTTTCTGAATGGATGTATGAATGGGAAGAATTGGATCGCATGTACAAGGTAAAAACGGAGGATGGCACAGGTGATGGGTAGCTTTATACAGGCATGGTTGGTCTCCGTGTCCTCTATATCCGCTTAATATTCGAGAGCCGAAGATAGCAATGAACGCGCGTTGATATGAAAAATACGTGCAAGATATATTACGCTCTAAAAAAAAGAAGGAAACAAGGATAACACACACTCACTCTTTTTTTCTTTCTCTTAGTGAATGGCGGGGAAGAGGAGGTGATATGGTTGAGTTCGAGAACTCAAAAAAAGGAATGCAGCCACGTTGTTGCTTGTGTCACATTCAACGGATTTGTCGATCGCATTTCAAGAAATAGATGTTATATGCATAAATTGAAACGATCAGCTGCGACACGCTTTTCTATTTGTCTATTCCTATTCCATATAGACAGGAAACTAGACATAGGGGACGATCACCCATCGTGTACTTTCATTGTTCATTTATCGATCACTCGATACAAAGATTGGTTTTTTACTTGTTTCCGATCATTGATCGGACATTCGCCATAGCATGTCCTCCATGGTTACGCACTGACCCCCTTTCCTTTCTTTCGCTCTATTCCCCAAAGCAGCAAAGGCGAGACGTCATAACATACTCCAAGATCACCTAATTACGCTCGTATTTATGAAACTCGTGTCTCAAGCATATACGCCACCGTTGGTCGCCGTTTCATCGCCACACAACGGAAACACGGGAAATTCCTATTTAGCACTCGAAAAGTGTAACAGTTTCCATGCAGTCAATCAAACTTAATTCAAGCGTTCCTATCTTTTGCCACGTTTACAAGGAACAACACCTCGAATTAAAATAACAAATTAAAACGAGTTGAGACGACATGTAAAAACTAACTATCCTTTTTCCCCAAATCATTCTACTAAATCACTATCACTAAACTAGAGTTAATGAACAAACCAAAATAAGGCAGACATATATACCAATTACAAAGTGATTACTCTCGGTGCTTTCAGCTACCTGATTTTAATATTAGCATATCAATCATGCAATTTCGGAAGCATCAGTAACCATATTATTAGGGCTATGTTAGTATTTCTTGGAGAAAAAGGAAGAATGTGGGAAACCAGATATAGAGATGTAGAATATTCGATTAGACATCAGTAGCAATTACGGACTTATCCAGTATTCTGTGTTATTGATACCTTGGTATTTCAACCAACAATGAACCAAGGTCCATGACATATACTTAACGTAAAAGTTTGGAGCATGCCAGCCTGATATTTCATAAAATGTAAAGGTCTAATTGTCGACAACTAGGTTCATAAAATCTCTGGAAAAAAAAAAAAGGTCTTTAATGTCAGTTGCAAGAACCAAACAGGATGCTGAACCCTGGAAACCCCATGAGGATTGTATATTTCCGCCAGTCTGTTTGACATTGACGTCCTTCAACACTTCAGAAAGGATACGTATCAGAAAACTAAATAAAATATATCCGCAAACAAGATAATAGGAAAAAACATGCAAGAATATGCCGTCTGGTTCTTTATTATCTACCAAACATATCAAACAGTGCAAGGATTATACCAAGTTCTAAAGATATTGATGTGCTTGTTTTCTGTGATATTCGCTGACAGCAATTCAGTTAGCTAGTTTTGAGTGTCTGTAAAGAAAAAAGTTAAAGCAACAGGTTCTTGGAAAATGAACTGTTGGCGATTGGAATCAGCGAGGCTTGTAGTCATAGCTTAAAGCTAGGCGATATCGAAGATGTCGTCTCTCATTTTTATATATGGCTTACACATTGGTCCTGGAGAACTCTACTGATCTTACTCTTGCCGTCCGTAATAACCTGATCTCTGAGAATACGGCATCAGTCAATTTCTGTACGAGTAATAAATTGGCATAAAAGAACAAAGGAATTTTCGTATATATTTGTATTTGCTCGGAGTCATTCGACTGATGTAAGGCAGTTAGACGTAATCTCGAAATACATATCTTTATTGAACTATGCTAGTTTTTAATGCAAATTGGCAGTTTTAACAAATGTAAAAACCAATTGCACAAAATGGTAAAAGAAAGTATAGACAAATTTTGGTAGTTCAGTTCCAGGATACGATGCTTTCACTGAAGCTAACATTCAATTTCATGCTAAAGAACCCAGCTCAAATTGGATCGCTTTCGTTCTTGTCTGGAGTAGACTCACCAAGTTTATCTGCAAAGCTAATCTTTGCAAAGTGTTAACGCTCGGGCTGTGATACAATATTTATTCAAAAAGTACGCCGAGCGCAGGCATTCACGCCGTGAAACGTAAATTTGAATCAGCAGTTTCGCTTTCTTTGTTTGACTCTCAGCAAGAAGATCTAACTTTTTCTTCCTTGACTTATTATTTCAAAAACTACAAGATAGCGTGACCCGTCAATCGTGCTATCAAAGTGCTGAACAAGTGAAATGTGTAAGATAAGCTCTTGGGAAATGAGCAGGAAGGATAAACATATCAATATGTTCCCTTATACGACGTCAGTAGTATCCAAACAACCATTCGATTCCTCTTCCTTCTGCGCTTGCACCAGACCTCAAGAAGCAAACGCAATGACACAAGCCAACATTTGATTAACGCGGCCACCAACTTTTTCTATGCTCCTCTACATATCAATAGATTGATACCCCTTGAATGTTCTGTTACAAGTTTATTTTCACGGCAAGTGGCGCAGATTTGCCTAACAGTGTCAAATTGACAAAATGCCACTAACAATTTGGACGGTTCGTCCACCACAAGCGGGAAGTAAATTATTCAGCTTCCAGAACTGTACTAGCTCTTTTGAGGTAAATAATGATGGTCTCTGTGCGACATTTTTTCTGTGTCTCGCGATGTTTCGTCCGTCATAGCGTGCAAAGAGATTTCCGGACAGAAATGTTTTATATAGTTTGTGATCCTGCGACTTCAGCGTTGGCCCAATGCGAGTCTGATTTTCTGAAAGAGAGAATACATGCTAAAACACGATGCCCGAGATCCGTTCCATCAGAAACATATAGCAACAATCAATCAAGCTTAAAAGGAAAAACCTAATTTTTCTCATCCTGTGTTACGCCAGCATCGCTCAACAAGCGCGAAAAACAAAAGTGTTTACTTAAGCCTAAAAGCAACATGACACAAGTACAGAAAAAAAAAGATTGGCACCTTTGTTTTACATAGAAAGAGCTTAATCTGAGAAATTCCAGGATGATCGAGTCTATTTTCCTATTTCTGAAGCACTTCGCGCTTTTTCAATTTCCATCTTGGTAAATGTATACCGAAGTAACCGTGCATCAGGGCCTCATCCTGTTAGCTGGTTACCATTAGGAAGGCTAGATTGTCCCACGCGCTGTAACTCAAAGATATGAGTGGACGTACCAAGAAAAAGGCAAAAAAAAAGAGTTTGGATCTGGTACACTCCGTTCTAATCTCAAGTTACACAGACAAGGTAACAAAAAGACGTCCTTAGACCTGAAAATGATACCATTTCTAATTATTACAACAGGATGAGAACATTAACTATATTTTAAGTTGGTCTACATAGAAAGCATGAAGGGGATTGCTTATCATTTTGTATGGATAAGAGCTTGCTTGGTGCCAGTATGGGTCGCACAAGCAGTTAAGCTACCGCTCACGTGGTGTCACTCCACCCTCATCTGAAAGCATAGTATAAAAATGCCTCTTTCCATTCAATCGGCCCTGTCTAGATCTTCAAGCTTTTTTTTTCCATTGTTGTTGTTTTTTTTTTATTCTTATTTTTTCCTAAGCAAGACAAAAAGGATGCCTTCTCTCTTATTTTCAAGAAAGCCTGCACCGATTGAAAAGAATCCTTTAGCATCCGTGCTGCTCTCTACTTCTCAAGTAAATGTCCGACACGACGTGCACGGATGTTTCCAATGCGCTGCTCTGGCCACACGGTATCTGACCGCGCTAGACTATGTCAAAAAAGGGGAACCTATTCTCTGCAATGGCGATCTATTAGAGCTGGTCTGGCGAATGACCCATCTGGTACTGGAGCATCGCGAAACACGTTGCTATCAAGCGCTGCATTGGTTCGATCAAGTTACGCAAAACCTATGGGATTTCGCCAAGCGATTGAAGGATGAGGCCATGCCTGCGATGGCTGAAACAGAACAAGAAAACTATCGCAGAGCGGTCCAGATTACGATCTATAGTTGCCGTGCGCTCATTCATCAGCAAATTGGCGACATCGATAAGGCCATTGGTTATTACCGAAAATGCACGGGCGTGCGCCCTTGTAACATTGAATCCCAGACATTGTTACAACAATCAGCCTTGGTAACACTTGATCGTTTGATAGCCGATAATCCTACCCCGCCTCCTTCAAGCGCCTCTTCCGTTTCAAGTCAGTCAAGCTCTGTCAGCTGCGCCAACTGTGGTGTGGAACGACGCGCCATGCCGGTCTGTGCCCGTTGCCGATACCAAACATACTGCAGTGCAAAATGTCTCAAAGCCCATAAACCTATTCACGATCCTATCTGTGGTCAATGAAAAGCATTCCTCTTTTTTTTTTTCTCCTTTTACCTTTATTTTCTCAACTGTAAATAACACTGATTTCTCCTTAAACTTTTCTCTATTTTTTTACCCACCCATCTTCACAACGTATTTTACGATTATTCATGCAATAAACTTTGGTAAACTACCAGCTTACATTGATCTCCTGATATCCGTGATACAAGAATGAGGTTTCCGCTCTTTTTATTCTAGGTTTTTCAGTGAGGCTATGCTTCCCTCTCGCGTCTAAATTTGATAAGCATCCTAATTATTCCGACAAATGTGGAGTGTTCCTCTGTTTCACACGTTGATGACAATTATATATCAGGACAAACCCACTTGCATATAAGTTAGCCCTCGTCTCTGACTCGCATAAAACATTTCATCGTAACTTTTTTTGTCTTATACTTTGACTTGCATATCTGCACTCATATGGTTCACAATGAAACAAAAGCACATGTGTTCTTAGTGGTACACATATTAAGGTTTTTTCGCCTTTTTGCACGCCACCATTGATCATTCTATATATCTTGAATTGCACGGCGGACTTTTCTTTCATGTTCTACCATGGTCTAGAAAGAAGTCTAAAGCTATTGAGAAAACAATGTACAAAAGACATGCTAAGTTTTTTGACAGGTATCGTCAACTAACGCAATAGTACCATTTTTGTACGAAATTCCGTTTGCTTTCCATCTGGAAGTGTGCCATAGCTTTCTTTTTTTTTTTCTTAGTTGGCTCTCCAACTATGAATAACAAAGACTTGGCGGTCAAGGAGATCTTGCTCAACGTTTCAATCGGCGATCCTCTCTAGGTACTCACAGGTTCTGCTTTCTAGCATTGGTAATTAGCGTCATTAAGTACAAGTGTACAAAACATTAAACCCCTGTGACATTTCGTCAGACGGTAGAAAAGTTCTAAAAATGGAGTGGTGCTTGCGAGCAGGTACTACCGTTAGGACATCTATTTGAAAGTTTCCGATTTTGGAAATGCCCTTACTATAATTCCCACATTTCTTGTCGTACATTTAGTGATCGAAACTGTTTTATTTTATGCATATCTAACGCGCGTGACCATGATCGGCAGCTATGATGAAAGAGATCTTTCTCTCTTTTTTGCCTTGTCACAAACTGATTTGTCGTTTAATAGCAAGTTCCATTGTAACTCTACGGTTTAGATGTGATTGGTCTTCAATCAGTCGAAAGAATAATGTATCTACCTATTTTAGCAATAAAACGAGAAATTGGCACACCAATCACATTGGTTATGATGAACTTCATCAAACTTTGCGTAAACAGAAGGGCACTGGCACATACTCCCTGACCAAAGAGTTTTCTAATGCCTTCGTATGGCAACACTACAGTAAAAGGTATGCTGAAGTACTGATAGTGATCATCGCTATAGGAATGGTCATTGAAATCTTGCTACTATTATTCCGTTTCTCTTTATAAAACTGCTAATGATTAAAAACACAGCGTTCTATCTTTTGTATTTCTCATCCTCTGCTAGTTTTTCCCTTTTCTTTTCCGCACCCATCTAGAAGATTTTTAAAACCCAATTTTTCAGGTCCAGAATCTTTATCTGAGATTGCCATTCAAGAATAGTAGCACAATGGATCACTATGTTTATGGTAAATGCTTCGTTAATCCTATTAAAGTAAAAGAAATCAAACCGGCAGGTTAAAATCAGTTACTGATTATTATCAGGTCTTGCGTCAGGATAAAACAGATTGGTCTCTGAGGGAAAATACTCAGTCCGCATGAAAATGGGAAAAGGGCGATCCATGATAACTATCGATTAGCAGAAAAAAATCGAGTGACTTACGTTCCTCTTCTCTTTTTACCAGCATTTCATGATATCGAAGCTGCACCGCGTTCGGTCGTGATGCCGCCGAGTCAGGACGTATAAGCATTGTTTGTATCTCAGAAATTTGCTTGCGCATGATGAAAAAGTTTGGGAAATCGCAAACACAGAAAACACATATCGCACAGAAGCGAGGATCAGTTACCTCGCAAGTGTTATTACAGTGTACTTGTATATAATCGGTCAGTTTCTCCATTGTCTTTTCTTTCTCGTCCGCCTCAGTAGTCTATTAAACGGTGCACAGCCTTCCGCTATCGCGAGCAGGCTAGTTTATTCTTGGTCTTTCAAATGTAGTTGTTCTGCTTGCTATGTAGCTTTTAGTATATTTATACTAAACAACTCAAGTAAAATGTATTAGTAAACATGACCAGAACGCCTCTTAACATGAGGTCTATATGAACAGGTCTATAACTTGTATGAGTTGTAACAAATGTTGTGCTCGTAATAGCAGTAGAATGACGGGCGATTGACCAGGAAGAACCGGGTAGATAAATGTAGACAAAAGCACATTTTTGTACAAAACCGACACCAGAAATGGAGAGAGCCATATGGAATGACCAGAGTACATACCAAAAAACCTGTCGCTCCATGTTATCCCCTGCAGATCCCTGGGATTTCTCGGATACTGGAGGAAGAAGGTTACAGCATGTTGCTCAGAGTCAAAATGCATAAAGGAAAATTGCCGATTGCTCCCCTGTTATGCAACATAAACAATCCCAGTTGACGCACGATTCACAAAGCTACTATATCATACTCTCAAGTGCCAGATTTCTGTAAAGATCAGCCTTGCAACTTGGTAACTTAACTGGAGGCTATCTGATATAGACTGGGTTGATCAGCATGAACTTGCATGTTAGGTTCAATGGAAGGGACATGTCTTGAATCAACTACAAAACAGAAGATAACCCTACCTACAGTTTAATACTTCATATGTGAAAGGTCGACGTGTGCGCCAAACGATAATCTTTACCTATTCGTTCGTTCACGCTGCGAACAGCAGCTGAGTACCCGCTGTTGATTAAAATCAAGGTTTCCTTCTTCAATATTGGCACGATAGCAATCAGATTGTGCTGTATATCGTTCGCTTTTGCAGCGTTCTCCAGTACAGACAACAATTTGATTGTCTTAGCCAAGTAGAAGGTGTAGACAGTTTTACTCTGAAACACTGAAGTGGAACACATCGTGGTATCATCTGAATGGATCTCGGATATTGTGCTGTCCGGTACGGAATCAGCTACTGATAACTTAGATAGAAATTTTGTCAAGGGCCGTGAAACTGGAGATAGAATAATTATCTACAACTAATTTTTGAATTACCGGGATATTAAATGCATTTTTTAGTGCAACAAAGATCTCATCTTGTTTTGCTGTGACTCGACAGAGGCACGCCAGACGCATGAAACCAAAGCATGTGTCGTTTTGGCCATGCGAAGGTGGTAACTGAGGGTGACTGCCAAAATTGATCGGATTAACTGGGAAAAAGCCCTGGGTGGCAAAGTGGGTGCTGGCAAAAGACCAATTGCGAGCTGTATCAATTTTCCCATATTGTCGCAAAAGACGGTTGGATCGAGTGAAGCTGCCAGGAGTTGTTCGAGTAAGGATTGAATCTCCTTTGATAGACCTTTTCAATGCAATGGGTATCCCGTGGATAGAAGAGCCCAAGAATCCCATGCGCGTACTACTGGTCAAGCTTCCGAAAAAGCCCCCTGTGTTATATGTACGTGGAAAAAGGGACGGATAGAAACCTTTGAGACTGTTGGATATCTTTATTTCATTCAACTTGTCTGCCTATTTATAATTATTTGATCTTATGCCGGATTTGTAATTAGTGAAGGTTCTTCTCGGCGATAGGTGTATGATTTATCTAAGTGTAATAACTACGGTAGAGCAGTGTCACCTTGTCTTCGTCCTCGGTGATAAAATCTCTGATTTAGAGAAGAGCTGCAGTCGGTGTTCCACAAGTAGTAGGAAGTCACACTACGACAGCGATGTATACCACACCCCCCACAGCAAGAAACTCCAAATGCCCAATGAATATTGACACCTCGTAGTAATCATTGCCGTAAAAGCTTTTTACGCGGATATAAGCCTCTGGTACATGAAAAATGGTACCTGATTATCATTGGCACAATCATCAAGTGCACGGCTGCGATGTACAAAAGCATCCAGGGCTGTAACAAGAATCCAGTATTCGCCAAAGATCATCACGCTTTCTATAAAACGTTTGCCGTACGTTGTCACTAAAGCATCAATCGTCTCTAGGCTGTGTACCGTGGCCAGCAGAAGAGCTGGGTCGTCGGTTGCAGTACACTTGTCAAGCTGGTATGCGGCCTTTGGATGGATAAGAGCTACTGCGGGGAATGGTACGATCGTTTGTTCACTTGCCGTTAAGTCGCTGACCGATTCACGCAGTACGGCGACACCTGAGTCCACCGCCAAACGCTTCATGTACCGTCCAAATGAACGAATCTGTTCAGGTGTTTGGTATAGATCAAGATCCTCTTCTCTATAAGGCAGGATATATTTCTTTTTCCTAGCTGCGACAATCCTGTGCTTGAAAAAGACACGTCCTGATCGTCAGATGCGTCGTGATTGTCCATCGCCGGGCATTTGAGCACTGATATGATGCCTTGCCTGGCCTTTAGCCGCTTCATTTGACGATGCACAGCCAGTGAGACAACCTCAAGTTGATGGGGTAAAACGAGTAGCCATATGTCCCGCCCTGACTCCATCAGGCCATCGACCAGGTATTTTGCCTTTTTGAACGAGATAGCTCCACAATCGCTAAGGTCGACAGTGTTCACGGCCTGGAAAAGATCTCTAAGCTTGGCAAAGACTGGATCAATGTAATCGCGACTCAAACACTGGATCTGTACAACAGCTACTATGGCACAAGGAAGACTACACTGTTTATTGCTTTTGTCAGTATCCAATAGCCAAGACAGAGTGACGAGTTGACTATAGACGATCTGATGCAAGGATCGGCAAGTGAGCGATAAGCTTACAAGTCCAGCCAGGAATCAAATCCCCTTATAATTAACGAGACAATATTGCTGTGACGCACGGGGAAATAGCATGGCCCTGACATGTTGTGTTCGTAGACAATGATTGCTGTGCCAGACAAAGGAGGGAGCCAAAATGTCGTGTCAGTCACAACTGGATTGCGTGTAAACAAAAACTCTGAGATAGGGCTGCTACGGCTGTTTTCTCCTTCACAGCCAGAGATGTTCCTGTTGTAATTTACTGTTGGGCAGGGTGATGTCGCTCGTAGCTCTCTGATTAGGTATGTGGTGGATTCCATAGTCAAATCAAAGCTACAATCCATCTGTCGGTCTGCTTCATGGCGCGACGCCATGGTGTGGTTCTGGCTATTGGGCTGTCTGTTAATGGCTTTTGAGTACTTCCCGATTGCGTGTGGGAATTCTCTCTTGTATAGCCTAGATTTTTTATTTATACCATACTTTAGCCCCAATACGCATTTCTTCTCGTACTAGTCCAGCTCAAATTAAATGCTCTCAATTCCAGGTTTTAGTCAACTTACCCAGGTGGTACGCGCAAAACATTTTAATCCCTGCTCGTTTTCTTTTTTTGCTTTTCTTTATTCATTCATCTTCGCAACGTATTTTACGATCATTCATGCAATAAACTTTGGTAAATACCAACTTAACATTGATCTCCTGATATCCGTGATACAAGAATGAGACTTCCGCTCTTTTTGTTGGTTTTTAGTGAGGCTATGCTTTCCTCTCGTGTTAGTTGGCTCTCCAACGATGAATAACAAAGACTTGGCGGTCAAGAGATCTTGCTCAATGTTTCAATCGACAGACCACACATCATCTCCAAAGCATCATACAAGACAATAGCAGGCATCATATCTTCACAACCAAAAACGCTGGAACTGCATGAGAGCTGTACAATAAGTTCGTGGACAAAACATACTAAGCCAATGACAACGCGAGGAATTTTGATTGTCCATGGAAGTTGTATAAAATCATGCAACCTGTTCCCCACAGTCACCTTTTGAATCTCTTTCCCTTACCTTTTACTTAGTTATACATCTGGCCATGTATCAGAATTATTTTGATGCAGTTGATCCCAAGAGCTGGTCTATCAAGCACGCTTATGCAAATTAGAAGGTTGATTTTCCTGAGGCATCTTGCGAGTGTATGTTGAGCAAAATCAACAAAGACTTGAGAATACATGAAAATCACGAAGCGGCTGCTGCATGGCTCACCAAATGGAACGCAACTTGACTGTACAGAGTCGAAGGAATATATACAAAACTAGCCTACATATACTGACAGACCCTGGTTAACACTCAAAAGCGTTAAGCTAAAAACAAGCTCTAGTGTCCAGAACGCACTATGGAAAATGTGAGTTCCGCCTAGTCTCCATTAGTTCCCATTGAGATATCTGTGGTTCGCAATTTACTATTTTTTATTAAGTAAAAGATTGTCCATTAGGGACCAATTTTACAATCTGTAGCAGACTCAGCAAATTTGATTCCTGACGTGCTACTTCTTACTTAAAGAGAAATAGGCCATCAGGTACAACCTCCCATAGTGAACGTAAATGGTCCCGTGAAATGTATTTTCAAGAAACATATAGATGATGATGGCTTCTGGAGACAAGTATCCGCCATTGATACTATTCTTTACCCAGATCGCTCCCCATCTTTGCAATCTTTTTTACCGTTACTTAATCTGGGTATGCAACGGCTAATCGATCATCACTTGGTTCGAAACACTTACGGCCCTCTTTTCTTTTGCTCTGCAGCATGGGTACAACCCAACTGGCAAGCTTGATGAATAAGCTGCTGCAGTTGACTATTGCAAAGGAACGTATGCTACTGCTTGAAAACTGTAACCTCGACACGGAAAAGCTCCAAATCTTAGATGCCGTGGACAAGTTCGTCAAACACTGTCAATGCAAAAAATGAACTGCTCTCGATATTAGTGGCTTCTCCCCCCCCAAAAAAAAACCGGTAGCATTGGTACGTCTTCCAGCGCTTTTTACACTGCTGACAAATGACAGCATTCTGTTGATGATGGTTAGTTCTTCCCTCTGTTTAGCTCCTTTGTCTGCAAATATCTCTTTATGATTCTCTACGCTCTTGTTGGATGGCTTTTGCCCCTTTGTTTAGCATTGTTGTTCGTATTTATCTTATCTCTCAGGGATATATGATCAACTTCCCTGTCTTTTAGGTTATAGCCTTGTGAGTGTTTTAAAGAGTGTTCATGGAGTTGAAGATCGTATCTAGCTCGAAACGCGCACAAATCCATTTGCAATCTTTTTTATTTCAACGAACAGTACTCCAAACATCCAGTAGAACTAGAGAAACGACTTGGCATATACAAAACTTAAATGCCGCCCATGTTAATGTACTTAATGTTCATGTAGTCATCAATGCCAAACATAGAGCCTACAACCGTCGATGAGTGCAACCAGCAGAGAGAAAGAAAAAAAAAGACATGTTCAGCCCTTACCTTCTCTTCCCATGCCGCTCTCTTTGATCCCGCCAAAGGGAGCATAGCAGTTGGAGATAATGCCCGAGTTAACACCAACCATACCCGATTCCAAACGCTCGGCCACACGCCAAATACGGCCAATGTCTCGTGAGTAAAAATAACCCGCAAGACCAAAAGGTGTGTTGTTTGCCATCTCGACTACCTCATCCTCTGTGGAAAACTCAAAAAGACCTGCTACGGGACCAAAGGTTTCTTCATCGGAGATAGCCATGTCCTTTGTCATTCCTGTCATGACAGTGGGTTCGAAGAAACTACCACCAAGATGATTGCCACCGACGATGATTTTGGCGCCATATTTGACAGCATCATCAATGTGTCTCTGAACTTTCTCCACAGCCTTGCTATTAATAAGCGGACCATGGGTTGTCTTTTCATGGAAACCATGGCCAACTTGGAACTCACGCACTTTGTTTGCCAACCGGGTTGCGAACTCGGCATAAACACCCTTTTGCACATAGATTCTGTTGGCACACACACATGTCTGACCGGTACCTCTGTATTTAGAGGCCAGTGCACCTTATCAAACAAATCAATAAGCACCTACAATAAGCCTATGTAAAATACAGCATATATATATATATATACCTTCAACAGCCGCATCGATATCAGCATCGTCAAACACGATGAATGGTGCATTTCCACCTAATTCCATCGAAAGCTTTTTCATAGTACTTGCTGATTGTGACATTAAAAGTTTTCCAACCGCTGTGGAGCCAGTGAAGGAAATCTTCTTGACAGTAGGGTTTGTACATAATTCTTTGCCAACGTCGGCTACGTGGGTGTCGGTGGTGACAACGTTAACAACACCCGCTGGGATGCCCACTCGCTTCGCTAATTCACATAGAGCCAGAGCAGAATAAGGTGTCTCGGCTCCAGGCTTGATAACCACAGTACAACCCGCAGCCAGAGCAGCTCCTACTTTACGGGTGATCATAGCATTTGGGAAGTCTATAAATCGAGGTTTAAATACGTCATCCAATAACCCATCCTTTTCTCTCTCTCTCTCTCTTTCTTTCTTCTGGAGCTATGACCCATTGGGTGCTCCAACCTCTTGAGATGACTTACTCCAAGGTGTGATAATACCCACCACGCCGACGGGCTGTTTGATCGTCACAAAACGTTGATTGGGGATATGCGATGGAATCACGGTACCATAGGTTCGTACAGCTTCCTCGGCGAACCACTCAAAGAATGAAGCGCCGTATACAATTTCACCTCGGGCCTCCGTAATGGTTTTACCATTTTCCCAAGTCAAAAGAGTTGCCAAATCTTCTTTGTGGTTCAAGACCGCTTCATACCAACGTTTGAGCAAATCGTGACGCTCTTTACCGGTAGTGCGAGACCATGTTTTAAAGGCTTTTGAGGCTGCTTGAATGGCTTGTTTCGTTTCCTGAACGCCCATGTCCGGGACCGTACCGATCGTTTGATTGGATGCCGGATCTTCATGAAGTTTTGATTATGTTAGCACTGCTTTATTTCCTCTTCTTTCTAACTCTCACCGTAAACTGTGAATGTCTTCTCGGAAGACAGCCATTCATTATCAATAAACGCTTGTTGTCGAAATAAGTCAGGGTCGGATAGCTAGCGTGTTGAAAAGGCAATATGAGTGTCGTTCGGTTGGGAAAAAGCCTTTTTTTTCTCTTTCAGACAACACCTACTTTTGGGATAGGGGCGGAAGTGACAAGTGATTGTTTGGTCATGAGGAAGGGAGTCGATCTTATGTGAGAGCGTGAAAGAGAAAGGCAGTTTCTAATGTACGTTGTCCTCAGACTTGTTCGTAACATGCGAAGACAGAATCGGCGTATTGAAAAGCACGACGTGGTGTTTATTATTCTCGTTTTTGCCTGATTAAGTCGTGAGAATGCCGGCATTTCAAACCTTATTTCAAATCATGGTCGGAGCCAGGAATCTCCGTTTCATGCGTTGCCTAGGTAGCAGAAGATCGCATTGGAAACGAAGCAGGGCGATTTGGTGACACACGTGTCAAACGTCATAATGAATCATGCTTTATGTTTTATACAGTTATAATAGTGTAGACATGGATTTACTTTGTTCCTATACACCCAAATTGTTGAAACGTCGTATAGCATAAGTTAACGATGGCGGGTTGGGGCTGATGAGTAATATTTGTGAACAGCTCATTTCTGGATAAAACAAATACCATTATATATTGTCTAATCTTGCTTTTTCCCAGTTTTAAAAAAAGTAAGACTTGATCAAAGATTTCAATACGGTGCTGTAACTATCCATTCGCGTAAGTGAAATTTAAGACTAATCGTGAAATCTAGACTCAACCGACTCCGAGTAGCAGTGGAAACATACCTATTTTTCAGTTTACTTGTCGTTCGTAGAGGTAATCAGGGCACCCGTCTAATATCAAACTTTTGGGATGATATGGTCATTTCTCCAGGTCTTTTGAGGAGCGTACAGTGCAGATCCATCCTGTCACCGGTAACTGAATTTCATCTTCTCTCGGATAGTTCAAGTACGTCAAAATCGGGAGAGAGAAAAGATTCTAAGATGCATTGCCTTTTATAGCGAACAAAAGGAGTCGCTATTTGATTGCAGAAACGAAATACCTTGGCTGAGGTAATTTGCTAGTCTTGCATTGTTTAAGCAACGGTACCTAGTAAATAGCTGGAGCACTTTCACAAGGTAACACCTAATGATTAGATCAAGTAACGATATGCTTGCGAATAAGAGGAAAATGACAATCGCAGAAGCCAATATGCAGATAAAAGAAAAAAGAAATCTATAAAATCACGACAGCTGTTAGGTCATTGTCCGTTGTTCCTTTTTATCCTGCTTTCACCTCAAGGAGTATTAGAAGACGAAAAGAAAACATGGCCCATTCTGCCACGAATATCCAGGCTTATTTTCGTCAAGCAAATTATACGATCATCTACATGAGCATTTGCTTATCCTGCACGATATGGCAGATTCTGACAGTGGTCCTAAAACTACGGAAAAGACGCATTCTCGCATATTATGCTGTTCTTCTGGAAACCTTGCTATCCTTTTTTGCCATACTATGTAGTCTGCTTAACCCAGTTACGGATCTCAGCTGTGAATTTGTAGGTTCTGCTGCTAAGAATCTAACGTATTTTTGCTGATTTATTATTCTTATCATAGCGTTATTGGGTTTCAATCATTTCTGTTAATCTTGGTAGTTGCGTTGTCCAGATGATCCTGCTATACAAGGCATACATCTGTTACGGAACAAAGCTATGGCTTATGATTGTCGGGACCACTATTAACCTCGGTTACGTGGCGCTAACAATCCTCTACGCTACCGTTGCACGTGTACCAACGTATAAAGATGTCACTGGAAACTGTTTGGTAAATATTTCATCGAAAAGAAACATAACGAACTATTTCTTAACCAAAGGTTTTTTCAATAGCTTGACAATTGTAATTATTATAGAGTGTTAACATGTTAGGCCAAGTATCTTATTGCTTTTTTCTGTCTTAGTGGAATGGCCTGCTCTTGCTAAGCTAGGTTTGGATATAGCAAGCAACGCATTTTTGACATTGGTATTTTTCTTGATACTGTACAATTATCAACGAACACTTAAAGCACGTTGGCGAGACTCCTTGTACAAGAATGGCATGATCTTTTCGTATGGAAGAATGAACTCTGATAGAAGCAAACTCACATCCTAAGTAGTATTGGTGTAATCTTCACTAACTTGATCATTGCCATCCTAATCTCTGTAAGGGCCATGGGTGGCCTGTCTGCAGACCTTTATTCTTTTGAATGTAAAGAAAACGCGACTGAGCGAATACATTGACTTAGGGGAAATTTATTAGGGGTTATTATTGGGTACCTGTTAATCAAGCAGTTTAAGATTGACCGTCC
The DNA here is from genome assembly GCA_000696975.1 of Apophysomyces trapeziformis B9324. Classification (NCBI taxonomy): domain Eukaryota; kingdom Fungi; phylum Mucoromycota; class Mucoromycetes; order Mucorales; family Mucoraceae; genus Apophysomyces; species Apophysomyces trapeziformis. Next base: position 68,024 of record JNDP01001277.1, on the reverse strand, counting down.
CGAAGAAATGGCCGATGAAAATACGGATCAGTTGAACCATGATTGCGATGGGTTATCGCGGCGACCACAACCGGCTCACTTTGAAGTGGGAGAAGATATCATGATTCGAAACAATGTTCTTTCTGGTACCGTACGTCCAGAGTACTCGATGTACTGCCAAAACTGCAACAGGGCCCTTTTCCATATCGACGAATTACAGTATTTGGAAAAAAATTAACATAATTTTGAATAATTCCATCTGGTAATGATAATAAAGTTTAATCATGATGCTTCTAATACTTTAACCGATCTATGCGCTTAGAAGAGGATGATCCAAATAGATATAGTGATTTAATGCAAAGATTCATGATATTCACCGTCAAACCGGCTTGAGATAATAGATGGATCACCTCATCGAAGGCTGCAGTCATTGAGAGGTGTTTGACACTATGTTTTCTCCATGAGCAATAATTTAATGATTTTCACAGTTCAAGGGCACGTTTACTTGATATAATGATAGAAAAATATGAACAGGGTTTATGCTTTTGTTCTGCCGAAGATGGATTGTCATGCGAAAGATGCAAAGCGAAATTTTTGTCATTTTCTCGTTAGGTCTAATATTTTTGAGCTGTATCTACAAGTAGTCATAGCCGGCACCGCTAGTTCTAGCCTTTGATCTCTTTCCCTTCTTATGCTTCTTATCCGAAATGTCGGAATCACCTCGAACAGAAGCTGCTAATGCCAATCGCTCACGTCGGCCCTGAGGAATAGGAGTACCGTCATCAGCAATCATGCGCTGGTGAGGGTATAACTGTGTGCGCGAATAACCGGCCCCGAGGGCACTCTTTGCTTTGCCTCGTACACTAGGCGCTGCCATATGCGCTTTGAAAAATGCGTTATCGACTGCTTCCGTCTTGGAGCCAAGCGGTGCAGAAGGACGTCCAGCAGGGGCAACATAACTGAGAGCGCTTGCTGGTACACGTGTGGTCGGGGCCAGTTTTTTATGTACCTTCAATGCAGCTTCATGATTCTCTCGGTTGAATTCGTCTGCGTCGTATCCAGGGGGTGGATGACAAAAGAGCAATTTACCCTATTCAATGCTTAACGGCGTTCGTGATGCTAAGCATCGTAACACTTACGTTTACGTAATCTTTCAAAATATAGCGCGCAGCACGGGCTTCATCGGGATTACCCTGACTGGATCTGAAATAACCTCTTGCAACTGAAAGATCGTCAATACTACATAACCATGATGTTCCTCATACGTACTAGCATAAGTCGAGCAAAGTTCTGCACTTGTAGGAATACCGGTACCACCGTCTTCTATCGGCTGCACCCTGATCCTAATACCGTATGTTGCTTCAAGAACATTTTGAGGGATTCGCCTTGCCACAAGCCCCGTTGGACCAGTATGTTCTCGAAGTTGATCGATCGGTAACACACCATTACAGACTTGATCTGCTTTTGTAGTTGAAAATGTCGGAAACACTAAACCAGGGCAATCACATAACACAATCGATGGTGTGAGGTGAATGGTCTGAAAGTGTTTTGTTTTTCCAGGCGTAGAGGATACTGATACACGTTTTTCTCCAATCAACGCATTAATAGTACTAGACTTTCCGACATTAGGATATCCCACCAGACCAATGGTGATTTTCTGCTCGTCATCAACTTTTGGCGTCTCTTCAATCAATAAATCCAGTAAATCCGTTGTGGTGCGAATTCGTATCCGGTCGTCCTCATTTGATGGCTGCTCCTTTTGTTCCGAAATATGAGTGTCTGCAAGATACTCTGCCACTTTGTCCGTATTCTCTGTATCAGAACTATGTGATTCAGTATCATCATCGTCATCGATCGCCTTTTCTGCTCGCAGCGCCTTTTCAAGATCTTCCTTTTCTTTTCGAGCCTTTTCTTCCTCCTGTTGTTTTGCAGCTAAAGCAGCAGAGAAAAACGTGTACCGAATACCTTGAGCATCCAAGTGATCTGCCCATCGACGTCTACAAGGTGGTTAATTTCTACAACCCCAATGTTCATGCAGGCTGACCTTTGTTCCTTAGTTAAGAAATCACCCTTATTAATAAGCAACAGATTGCGCTTCTGCGGATCAACTTCTTTCACGTATTTTTCCAAGTCAGCACTTCGGAAAAGTAAAGGATTTCTGGCATCCACAATTTGAACAACAAGCTGCGAACGTTCAATTACTCTCCAAAGCTGGCGCCACACTTCGATGTTTCGTTCGAAAGGAGTCAACAACAAACCCTCTTCTTCCTCTAGCCTGTGATGTTGATGAGACTACGAGTGTCATAGCCACTTCTTTCTTACTTTGCCATTCCACGGCGCCATTCCAGAAACGCTTCTCGTTCATTTCTTTGTACTTGCTCAGCTGTCATCGATTTGTCCCATTGTGGTCGTCGAGGTACTGATAACTTATCTACGTTGGCTTCTTGTTTCTTCAATCGCTCTTTCTCCTCATTTTCAGATAGCAAAAATGGGTTCAGATAATTGTCTTCCACCACTCTAACGTTCAATCGCTCTACTTGAGGTCAAATTATGCAAGCTTCAGCATGGTTCCTGACCTGCTGTAAAGTCTGTTCCAGCCAGTTGTGCTGTAGAAAGAAACGCTTCCAGATCGTTTTCTTGGGTAATACTCTGCATTTTGACCCAGTTTGGTTCTTCCACAATATCGGTCGTATGCTATGAACAGAATTAGTAATGAATTGCTGCACTCTCAGAGCTTTTGCGATAATTACAAGTTTTCCTTCGTCAACAGCAATGGCACGTTGACCTTGGAATCGCGAGCGAATGACCGCTCGACCAAGCGATCCTGCGGGTTTCTTTCCTTTAGGTGGCATGACAGAAGAAAGGGTTTTCAAAAGTTTTCGATTAAGTGCAAATCGGCCGCTTCCGTTTCCATTTAACGAATTCTCGTCCACTAAGCCACAGGGATCAATAAGCCCCGTCAGATTAAGAATAGGAACCTAGAGCCAATTGCTTGTGAAAACCGAAGCCTCGCTATTTTCTATCGTTTCTGCGAGAAAACAATAAAGACAGAAAAAGAGTTAACCGTTTGTTTAAGAAGTCCAAATGAAATCAGCAGTTTTAATGTAAATTGTCTATAGTTGTTCGGCACATTGTTATTAGCATGTGTCTTGTACTCCATGTGTCCATATATAAGAACCAAGAATGGCAAACATTAAGATCTGAGCAAGAACAATGGAGATTGCCGCATATTTGTAAGAACGTCCGAAAGGAAGAGTGGTTAATTCCACCTAGAGACAGGATGAATTGACTGTCAATAATTTCTTAGCATATTTCCACATACCGTAAATGTAGATATTGTCGTTAAACAGCCTAGATCATGCTTCCGTTATTTTTCATGATGAATATATAACACTCCACTAACCACAAAAACCAGCTGCCAAAGCGTTTGTCACGTCGCAGTCTACTATATTTAGATTCCCCGAAGATTGCGCTACGGTAATGCCGCCGAGAACTGCTGTACCAAATACATTAGCAGTAAAGGTACCCCATGGGTATTTTCCGTGTCCAATGGTATTTAAACGTGCTAGATACCATCTCAATAGAGCCCCTACAGGAGCAAACACACATGATAATGCCAAATCACGGCGAGAAGGTGCGAAAATGGCGGCCATGACAACAGCCACCCAAGATAAGACCCCAAAAATCATAATGCAGTAATCATGTGCTTTCAGTCGTCGTAGGCTGTATCCGCATGCCACAATCTTCGTGCGCTTCTCTTTTTCAACCGTCCAAAGCTTGCCCGCATGATATCCAAATTGCAAACCACAAAGAGACATTGCGATCGTAACTAAGAATTGCGATATAGCAGCTAAAACATTGTAGCCAGTAGCATGATCGGCTCCATGATAGTTTGAAAACTCCTTAAAAATATCCAGCTGCCATGATGAGAAAGTGGTAATAGATCCGCACAGGCCAGTGGATAACCCTGTATGGAGGGGTAAATACCTGTGAAACGCATTAGGTCCCAGAATATAAAGAAGTTCAATGTCTTTTTTTTTCACCATTGCAAAAGTTTGATTTTGCTCCAAACCACAGCGCCCATGATAAAGCAACCAATCCATTGCGCATAGACAAGTCCAAAGACGGGTGCCCCGTTATATGTTTCCAGACTTTGTAGACCAACGCGTATTAAGGTACCAAGAATAGAGAAGGGAATCAGAATGCCGATAATCGGGCATTTGTTTTCATAAACAGTTAATTCGACAGGTTCTGATGGCGGGTTGTATATGCGATCGAAATCAATTTCTTCTGATGGTTTTCGATCCGGAATGGGCTCAACCAGGTCGATGTTTATGTCACGCGAGAGATTCTCCGTGTCTACGAGCGAAGGAACACGTTCCATTGGCCTCATTAACTTTGCTTCATTCTCGCTCTATCCGACTGTTTGGCATTGACTGAGATGGAGCAATAAGAAGGTACCTGTTGATCATTGCTCATAGTGAGACTTAGGAAGACCTAGGTTACTTCTATTCGCAGCAATGTTATGCCTTTTAAGTGTAGGAGTCCTATCTGTCCCACTCAAAACTCAAGAAAGCTAAATAACTGATCCCTGCACAATCGTCGCACAAGTTCGGTTTGAGACAGCCCGTTGTCAAAAAAAGACCTCGTTAGTTTCATAGTCCGCATATATACTAATACACCGTAGCCCTTGAAAAGAATTGTTTAAAAGAGCCGAATATCTCAAGGTGATACTACGGTTACACTACAATGGCCTCACTCCATGGATGGTAACGAGCTCTTGGCTGAATAAGCTTACAATCGGTCTTTCCATCCCAGCGTTTGCTCAATTTCGACATTGACTCTGCAAGAGGATAGTTTGTCCATACATCATGCTGCATTAGAATTTGGTGGATTGGACAATGCATAGTGTAAGGAAACATTCATGCTACAATCACAGTAATACAGAGCATAGAAAGCTCAACTAAAAAAAAGTCATATGGGAGACGATGAGTCATGGATCCCCAACACCGTAGCACAAAATGGTGGCCTATTGCACTATCCTGTGTATTCTATGAGACCATTATCATCTTAAATTTTCTGTCCGTAGTTCTGCCCGCACGTTATTTGATGGTAGCCGAAAAGCGTGTTTAATAAAAGAACATGAGGCCTCTTTAGCGGATCGAGATCGGCGGCCTTTGTAACCAAGGCAACACCAAAGGACAGGGATGATCGATGATTTACTTATCTCCGACATTACCTGGCTGTTGAGCGAGATCCATACAATCCTGTCATTTCTCATGAGTGAAGCAACGACAACAACAACAACAACAACAACAACAACAACCCCATGGTATGCCATCCGCGGGGCCACAGAAGACGATCTTCCAACCATTGCCGAAATCTACAATGAACGTGTTCGCAATTCATCGTCCCTTTTTGTTTATGAGACAGTGTCTTTGGAAAACAGAAAAGCATGGTATCAAGATATGAAGGCCAAGGGCTATCCTATTATTGTCGTCATTGAAACGGCAACAGGAAGAGTTGCTGCATATGGCTGCCTTGGTGCCTTCCGTCCTCACCCGGCTTATGTCTTGTATGTGCGATGGATATCGGTCCTTTTTTTGCCCTTAAACTGATCCAGTCAATGTAGGACTACGGAAATATCTTTGTATGTCCACTTGGATTTTCATCGTCGTGGGCTTGGCCGTATTATGCTTAAAGAGCTTATCCAGATTGGCAAAGACATGGGACTCCGTAGCATTATCGGTATACCTATCTGCCTTTTGGCATAACATGGTTGTGTACTGACCCTGTACTACTTTAGCCTGCATCACGTCAGAAAACGAACCTTCTATCCGTTTGTTTTCTACTTCCAATTTCAAATTTGCGGGAACCTTCCACGATGTTGGCTACAAATTTGGCAGATACTTGTCCGTTTCATTCTACGAACTGATCTTAGAGACGGTGTTAGACGAGTCTGTGCTTGTTCCCAAGTTCAAGCCATTTCCATGGGGAGAATATAAATTCAGCCAGTAATGTCACATAATAGAAGTCGTCGCCTTTAATACCTATTAGACACGTTTTGAATATTATAGATCTATAGAAGAAATAGAATAAAATTTGTTGCTGACTAATTTAATTTTGTCGAACGATGAGAGCATCGTAAACTGGATAACAGTCATCTACATCTGAACGATTCATCAGTGCTCCATGATGGCGATCGTTATAACCCTGTATAACCCTTTCTATAATAGTTAATTCAGCAGAGTAGACGGGAGTCGCAAACTGAAGACATGCTCTATCAGACATGCCGATCAGTTGTCCAAGCAACATAGATAGCGCTTGTTAGAACGGATCCGCAAGAGTATGCACGAGAATCTTTTATCGTAAATGCTACATGTATATATATATGCCTTCTAATTGTTATTATGTCTTGGGTGTGTCTTTCCGCAATGAAAGTAACAAATTAGTTATGCATTATAACATATGATTAAAACGAAGAAAGGAAGAAAAATCAATCATTATTTCTAGGAGGGGAGGGTATGCTTCTGATTTATGATGTTATTTCTGCTCCCATGTCACCTTGAGGATTTCGCGCTTTACTGTACTTTCTGACTCACACACCTTCTCCACAGTCAGTCGATCTCCATCTGCATCAATTGATTTCGTCAAAAGATCGCAAAAAGGCAAAATTCCTCCACCAACACCAAAATAAACTGTTTTGGCAGCAACGTATCTATGTCGGGTGTTCAGAAAAAGAATAACCCTTACATCCAAGTAATATTACCCCACGCCTGTTGGCTTTTTGAGCGCTTGTTGGAAGACGCGGATCAGGTCCGGCAATGCATGCTCCGCGTAAATCGTTTCAGAGGTGACAATCATATCGTATTTACTGCTTTGAAGCACGCCCTTGAACAGATGAAAAGTGAATATCACCCTGAACACAGCATAAAAATAACGAGAAGTAACTTACAGGTAATCCACTCCAATCACCAGTGAATGCTTGTGTGCGCTGCCTCACCCGTTTTAACATCTCTGGCACTTGGTCCGCCGGAAGTTCAGCTTCAGCATCACAGGTAACAGACTCTCCAATAATCTGATCCTTCTCTTCGCCGTCCTCAGTCTCATCATCATCAGAGTCTGACTCGGGTTCCGAATTCAACTCTTCACTCTTCTCCACTTCCCCCAAATTTGTTGGCTCTTGGACCGTTAAAATAGTGTTGAGCAGAATATTAGGGATAGTAATGTAACGGATCACTTGTTCATTATAATCTTGGACATCCACTTTGTTTTCACTGTCACGCAAGAGTAGATAAAGCGATGGCAAGGATGAACCGCAGCCGAGCTTAGATAATATCAGTATGAGATACAATTTTTTTTTCTCTAGCCCGGTGAATTAAGGCTTACCTCCAATATCTTCTTCTTGCAAACTTGTTCATCCGGCAAAGTAGCCAAATACTGAACAAGATCGATCGAACACTCCCATGTTTTAAACCCTCCTGTGAAGGCTCAATTAAATAAAAAACCACAACGCCACTGACCTTATCTTTTCCATACCTTCATACACGCCTCGGATGAGATCGCTGTTTCCATTCAAATCGAGCAAAGACGCTACCTGGGAGGTCGTAGAATCCTCGGCCAAGGTGTCCTGTTCAGCCATTTGAAACTTGACATCGGCCAAGGTGCGTTTGTACAAAGTCGACCCGGAAATCGATAAGATATCTGCCTGTATGGAGCTCGGTAAAGGCACACTCTAATTCATTTTCCTTTCGGTTGAGAAACACGTTCCTTCTTCTATCCCATGGTAAATTATGCTACCTCTATATCGTAAGTGGTGCAGGCAATTTTCTGGTAATCGTCTTCCAAGGTAAGGTCATGGAGGGAAGTTTCCAATTGCTGGCCGTTGTCCACCTCCTCCAGGTCTAAATCGTCGCTCTACATGGGGATCATAAGAGGTCATCTCGATGACATAATCCTATACTTACCGTAAAGTTAAATTTGAAGGCCATTGGTAAGAGATCTCAGTAAGATCGCACAATCAAGAAAAAATAAAGGGCTGTCGGACACTGAGCCAGAAAAGTTACGCCACTCATTGTCAGGAAGTCTATCTTCCTTGATTGGCTGCTGTGGCTGATATCGTGTTTGTGTGGATAACCTGTCAATGCGTGTCGGGTGGCAAAGGTTGCTATGGGTTACCGGCTAGCCTCGCAGAGAAATTTGGAATGGACCGTTTGAGGTTACAGGTGTCAGCAAAGCATTCCTTTATCTGTGTCCCACAATTTGGCTTCAAGAGATCGTATGCTAAAACTCAGCTGACCATTGAACTCTAAAACAACAGAGTCTATGATGAGGAACGTTTTTTGTGCCAGAAAACTGTGAGCAAAAAGAACACTTACTTTTCCAATTGATCCTCCTGAGACCACAAACTATCTAAACGACTTATTGCTTAAAAGTAAATTAAAAATCAAAGAAGAAAATGAAAAAACATCTATTTGGTTATTAGGCAGTTAGGCAATATAGTGATCGTCATTTCCCATCCTACAAGATGACTGGGGTCTTATAACCCCGGCGAGAATAATGGCTGTTTGCCGATTGGGAAAAAGAAATCCAATGTACTTATCCGATTCTAAATTTCTCCACAAGTCTGTCCCTAAAGAAACAAAAAGACATTCAAACGAAAGTTCATTTTAAAAGCATTGTCCTTTACAGTCATCAGAGTTCTAGCAGAAGTGCTATTGCTGTACATTTCTAGAAACCAGCTGTTGTGAGGTTGACCACAAGAGATCTTTATCTTTGAACTGATAATAAAATCATTGTTGGCTCTGCATGAGGCCTAGGAAAAAGAACTAATGCAGTAGAGTATGGGTGTACTATTCTAGTATTTCTTGCAGAGCCTCCATTCTACTATTGGAGCGGTTATTGACGCATCGGATTGGGTAACTATGTCGATCAGGAACAAAGTAGCCAACTCCTATCGATCTTTGGCAATTTTGCCGCATTTAAGCCACTCTTGTCTTCGAGCCTTATCACGCCCTGACCGACATGTCGACCACCACCTCATCAGTTACCGATGTCGCCTCACCCAAAGTCTCACCACAACCATTCTACCGTTCCATTTACACAGCTTCTTCGCCGCACACGAAAATCCCCATTCCCACATTTGTGCAAGCACCCTACAATAGTACACTCGCCGCAAAACACCACAGCAAACGACAAAAAGCAAAAGATGCCACATCCGTGGGCGGTTCGACAGCAGTTGCACGGACACTCGTCATGCAGGGGCTTTACCTGTTTTATAGAACCCCAGTTAAGGTAAAGCCCCTCTTGCTACAATGACAAACTGACGACGATAAAGCTCTTCCGGCCATTACGCGTAGATTACCTTATCATGGCCAGAGCTTTAATGCCAATAGACAAAGAATCCACGCGAAAGTTTTCTTTCCGTTATACGTCGATCGGCATGATATCACACGCCGTCAAGACAAAAGGGGTAAGGACAATAAAGATCTTGAAACGTACACGCGCAGAAATGGACCGAGTCTTAAAACGAAGCATTGCTCTATGCTTTTTTTTTGTTAGTGGAACTTCATTCCCCGTCATATCCTTCCCCCTCTCATAGCCAATACAATGATTGGAACCGTGTTGTATACAACCTATATCGCTTCCTTACCTATCTTTCATGCGCCCTGCTCCCTCTCACTCCATCGGCCGTTTCCTCCTCCGCCTTTCTCCTCCGTATTCCTTGCAGGTAACCGATGGCTCATCGATGTTGCTTCTAGGTGTAACCGTACGTAGGTTGTCTTGCTGGAGCAGCGCAATCCATTGTGGCCGCCCCCCTTGATTCACTCAAAGTGCGTTTTGAGGTTAGCGATCTTCTAGAAGGAAAGCACAGATCAATGTACCAGTTTGCAAAATCTACCTTGAAAGAACTCGGCATTGCCAGTGCTTACCGAGGATTTACACTTACATTAATACGAGTAAGCTGGTTTTTGCTTTTCGGATGGACAGATGAGCGGGATTGTAAATTAATGGCTGTTCTTCAAAGGATTCATTAGCATGCGGATTATTTTTTGCTACTTTTGAATGGGTGAAGCAACAGGGCTATTATTATTTTGTGGATGAAATGTATGGCTTTCAAGTAGATTCACACCGGACGGTCCATGAGCTAGAGCAAGGATGGGAAGAGAATGATATTATCGAGAAGCCAAAGCGGCCGCCTTTGATCTTGACCCCTACATTCGTTATCTTGGCTGGCGCTGCAGCCGCTGTGGTACGCAATCTGGGAGAGGGAGTGTCAGCTTTGATCTATCAATTAACAAGTCTTTTTTTTTACCCAAAAGGCTTACCAAGTTATTGAGCATCCATTATCAAAGATTCACAGTATATTCTACATTGAGGAGGGTCAGTCAGAGTTTACGAACAAATCTTCACGAGAATCGGTTCGTAAACTTTATGCACGCACGTGGGATCAGTGTAAGCTTCAGGTACGGCTAAATGGAGGCAGTTGGCGCAAGTTCTTGTATCACGAGTTTGGGAGCACGGTCGTCAAGGTTGTACCCGCTACCAGCATAGGCTTTTTAGTTTTTGAGCTAGTGAAACGAGAGATAGATTTCAGAAGCACTGATTTTGAAGAAGCATATACACGGCTTACAATGTAAAATTTTGGCATCTATTTGTCTGTAAAATCCCTTGTCGTTGTGATGTGGCGTTTGTGCCGGAGAATCATCGGATCAAACTTCATCTCCAGTTTGCTATATAGGCTAACGATTCCGTAACGATATGCCCAACCACCTATCTCACGCTCAAACCTCTTACTAAGATATGGAAAAAGGGAGGAAACGTCAATACAGAAGAAGTTCCATTATTCTCGCCGCTTTTAACCAGAGAGATATTGTTATCCTGCGATGCACGCTGCAATATTCGCTTAATCTTTAACTTCAGCACTTGCTAAATTTGTTCTTGGAAAAGGAGAGGCATTTGGACAATCACGAAGGATGATACCAGAACTATACAGCACCTTGCCTGCACTATATGCTCCTTTGTACCTAACAGAAAAAGAGCACCGTATGTGGACAGTTATATGGCATTGATTTTACTGTTGCAGGGTAACTTTTTAAAGATGAGAGAGCTGCTCTTTCAATTGTGTTCAACTACGTTCAACCGTTATTAAGTATGATAATTTTGGTACTCTTGCTGGTGCGAATCAAGTTCAGACATTCGTCTTTGAGTTGTGTTCGATGAGTCGTAATGGTTATTGTTTTCGTTATGGTATGTTGTGGTTTGGACAAAAGGCTGTTGATAGACAGGGTTCTGATGATGATAGGATGCAGGAGATATGCTCTCCTCTGCAACCCATGAATTACATTCCGCCTCGCCTTCGTGATGCTGGTATGACGGATACATCTGGGTTGGATTTTCGGCCGGAGAGGCCATGGCGCTTTGAGGATAAAGTGCATGATGGCTTTCAACTGTCACATATGATTGTTCCTGAATGTAAGATTGGTTTGGCTGGAGTGGTACGCTGCTTGCTTGAAACGGCTCTATAGGCTCTGGTACATATCTTCCCCAGTGAGGCTCCTGTTTCGCAGTTTGTGTCGCCTTTGCTTTTTCGGATTTATTGTTACGGTAAGAAGAAAAACAAGCCAATAAAGCCCATAGGCTACAGTTTACCGCAGCGAATATGAGCGTACTGTCCGCCAAGAGACAACTTGCAAAAGAAAAAGACACGATTTAGTACCAAAAAAAACACATGAAAAGCAAGAGCAATTACCGGTGATACAGGATGGGATATAAACTATCGTAGGTCTTATCCAACTTGCTGCAGTAGGAGACGAGCCCAGTGATAGGTCGGTCCAGCATTAATTTCCCATCTGTCCATGGTTCTTGTCCAGCATAGATGGAACCAGTGATGATAGCCGCCAGTAGGGGGAAGACGTTCAGGATCCCGACTATTCGATCTATTTGTACACTACTACGCCCTCTCAATAGGGCATGCATGCAGATTATCACCGCACTAAATGTGGAAAGTCCAAGACAGACGAACCATGTAAGATACTACCCACCAAGTACTGAGGATCACTGCTGAAAATCCGAGGGAACTATACCTGCCAATGACCGACGCTCAACCAGCTACGTATACCTGTCTATGATAAAACTGTGAGTTCTTCTGTTTCTGCAAATCAATCAAACAATTCTATTTCGTATTTATTACCATGTGTTGATATTTGGATAGGAGAAGATACTGCATTAAATGACACCCGAGAGCCAGTATGCCAAAGAGCAAAACTAGGAAACGGGTCCCGGATAAAAGACAGGATGCTGCCATTTAATAACCAACGAGTATAGTACGAGTGGTGAGGTTTCAACAGTAAAGTAGGAAGAGAGGAGAAAATGGCGCCTGCAGGTTTAGACGTCAGTTGCTTTAAAAGTGACTGGATAAAGTTCTATGCAAAGGTACGGGCTTTTTACATTTTCCGCCTCTGCGAAACAGCCATAGCCGCCTCATGTGCATGTCTTGCCCTTATTCAGCGGCCAAAATTGCTTTACTACTCCTTTATCCAATCCTTAAATTGCCCAAAACGCTTAGACTATCTATATCAGCTTTCACATGAGGAACCATCTCCTTAAAAGCAGAATCCATACAGCCCGCCCTTGATAACGTTGCTTAGCGCTCTAATTCTCTTTCTTTTGCTTAAGAAAGTGTCCGACGCAGCTTGAAATATTTTGTTATCGAATACTTCCTTTTGCTGCTGAAGCCTTATAGAGCTGTGGTGAGAAAACCAAAAAGCGGAACTTGACAACACTGATAATACGCTGCTGCCAAGGCCGACTGCCTTTGAGATCAACCTAGAATAAGATGACTCGTATCTGACCGGAATTTTTTGCGCGCCTAACATAGGCTGTTGGAATATTAGGATGGCAAAGCGACTTGCAATTCAAACAGATGTGCGTGAATTTTAAACGACATGCTATCTTATAGACTGTATTAGATCTTTTCCCAACAAGATGAACCAAAAACAACGTATGGATGAAATTTATGGCGATAGCCAAATACAAGTGCTGCGCTTAGTGTGGCTATAGTTATTCTAGTTTAGTGCACTCCGTCATTGCATGTTTGTGTTATGCATGGAAAGAAACTCATTTGATGTGGCACCCTCGACTTTGTGCAGACAACACAGACCAAATCTTAATGAACTACATTGAACAGATACCTTGTGAAAGAGAGGGATACGAAACGTTGGTTTCACTCTTTTTCTCTTTTTCATCTTTTTCAAGCCGTTTGTGTCCTTCTTCAAACTTCATATTATCTCGGCTGGTCGGAGATATGGAATAAACATAAGCACTTGATGCGCCATGAAACTTGTTTGAAGATTATCACGTTATAAATATATTAAACACTGAGTGTTTTTGTTTCCGGAATCGTCACAAGACTGATATTTAAGACATGATTAAATGTTCCGCTCTCTCGTTTGCCAATAAGCTGCGTATCAGGCTTAAATCGATCACAATGTTGGCAACTGGAGTTTTCAGTATATGTATTCTTCAAAGCATTCATCATTTATAGCGATGCTTTAAATGGTTCAAGACCTCTCGTGATAATAAGCAAGTTATGATTCTACCTCTAAATAAGTTCTTTCATACACATATTCCTACCACAGTAATGCATTTGAAGAAACAAATAAGTCGCGTAGAGAAGTAGTTTTGAAAACGTCTCTGTGGGACTTGCTAGTAGCTTTTGCCAATCTTCTTTCACAAATGGATCAACCGAAGTACCCATCAGCTAAGCCTTTGTAAGAGACAAGTGCTATTGCCCAAAAATCGTAGTTAATGACGTTACCTAACTACTTTATACCCCTTCCGCGTGTTCAGAATTTGAACAAGCAAACATTGACATATGGTCTGTTTGATAAAATTTGGCGTTTACTTTCTTTCAATAAAAGGTATTAAATTTGTCCTACTTGATCTAGATAATGCTTTGTTTATTGCCATTGAATTTCGCAAACTTATTTCTGTCGTACAAACGTAACAATTGAGTGCTTCATTTTGTCTTGATCTTTGTTAGACAGTAATACTAATTGGACTTTTTCTGTTTTTGGCTCAAGTTTGTTATGATTCCTTTGTTTGACCAGTTCAGTTGTGCATAAAAAGCATGAAAAAGAAAGCAAACAGAATGAGATTCGGTGTTTAGATTGGCACATTCGAGGTTGTAATAGAGTTCATGAATGACCCAACTAAACGAAGCATGGTCATTGATACCAATGAAACAAGGGGGAATGATGTAGGTAACTCTGTCAATTCATACAAAAAAAAAGATATAGACGCATGACTCACTTGACATTGGCATTCTCATTCGCTCTTTCTCTGCATTGTTCATTGACAACTCAATGACAATGAACATCACAACAGCCCATTTCATCGAAACATGTCCTCATTCCTTTCACGCAAATCTAGTACAGAGACTCTTTTGCTGCTTTACTATTGGCATTAAATCTCAAAAAAGTGCCATACATCGACTGCATCATCTAGTAGAGGTACGCGACCCGACAGTCGCTCGCTTATTTTTCTTACCAGATGCGCGCATTTAGATAATCCCAGAAACCAAGTTGAATCATATCCTATATGGTCAGTCATTAATGCACTTGGTTGCCTGGAGCGGCGAGATTGATTTGCTAAAACATATGATTGCGCGGGGAGGAAAGATGGATCTGCTAAATTCAGCAAAACTATCACCGACAGATATATTAGTACATCAACTGAGACGGAGACACCTCAGTTTTGATTGTCATTTAGTGGCCAAAGCGTTGCTACTCCTTAGAGTTAACCAGATGCATGCAAATCTCGATCGACGCTTTGTATTATGCGATCGTATGCAAAGGCATGACAAAAAACATACACATGCTAGAATGCTGAGGAGGGAAACCAGAGTGATCAGCAATGAGCTGGATTCGTTAAGAGAACAAACTCGGTGTAACAATAAAAACAATGCTGCATCTTCTAGGCGCGTCTCTAACAAGTCAAGACTACATGCCGGTTTGTTAAAGAATATCTTGCAGAGATACGACATTGAACACGCAGCTCCTTCGCCCCCATGTAGTCGACCGTCAACCAAAAAAGTCAGGTTCCAGGATAGGGTCGTACTTCACGGTGCCGAATACGATAGCATAACAAAAAAGGAGATTATGCACGAGCCAAACGACCATGTCGAACATCAACTGGACCATACCGTGACAACAAAAATTCCCATTGCCATTTCAAACCAACAACCGACCGATGACTATGCACAACCATGTGGACGAGTCTTTGCACTATTTAGACGTAGAATGTGTTCCCGATGGATAAAATGGTGGTATAGTCGCCGAAAACACCAATCCTCTGATCAAATGGACGCTATCGATTACCCTGCACCTCCTATTCTGGAAAAGAAAGAAGTACCCTTTTCCATACGAGCTGCATCATTTGCAATGCAGCGTACTAGCAATAACCTACGCGACAATAATCGTATATCGCCAACATGTCTATCCGCTATCTATGATCCACACTCTGAACTGTCGCGCGTACTGAACGATATCCGACGCCAACAATATGATGCACTGATGCGTCAAGTAGAAATGTTTCGTGAACGTGACGTTAGTATGAACTCATGATAAAATAGCCTAAACTAATATACTAAAAGAGAAAAGCCAAGTTGATCTTTGTTTGTAAATAAGAAGCTTGTCTTCTCGGATTCCTTTGTGACGTTCTAGTGTATGACCTATCTGCAGAAGCACTGCATCCACCTTTTGCTACTATACCATTCTTGTGTTCCTTCCGCACTTCAAACTACTAACTTATCACAAGGTTTCCACTAAATAAGTTAATCCGACGGTGGCTAACTAAATGTGCCATCATTGTGATCCTTCTATGGCCATCCCAGGATACCCACGCTTCTTGCTTGTCTGATGTTGTCAGTTCTCCTATTGAAGCAACAGCAATTTCACCCACAGTATGGTCAATCATCGTCTACATAGCCTGCATCGCACTTAAAAAGCAGCTACTACTCAAATAGAGCGTTATGATGATCCACAATTTTAGCAGTGAAAATTTTAGATTTTAGGTCTCAGAACAAGTTGAAATATCCATGACAATAAACGAATTTGAAGCTTAGAGTTCTTGAATTAAAGTTTGCTTTGAAAATGAGTGCCACAACCTTGTGGACATATACGTCCCCCAGGTTCGTATTTGTTGCCCCGCCGGTAAAGCTTAATGTCTTGATTGAAAGATGTGTTGATGCGTTCCATAGGAGTTGGTAGATAAAGACTTGAGTAACACACCAACAATGCAGAATATTGGCCACTACCAGATCCAGCGCATCTTTACTGAAAATGGCTTCAGTGAGAAGAGAAATTATGACATTTTGGATCTTATAGCAAGGAGTATCAGCTGTCTGAGTGGGGATCACGTTAGTATCCTACCAAACTTGGTTGAACCGAAGTATAAGTGGTAGATGCCAAAATTACAAAAAGCGCTGAAAACACGCTTTGATACACCGAAAACCTGCTGTCCAAGCACGTAAAGTAGATTGTTCACTCTTAGCTAACAAAACTTATTAACCCACCCAAGATCATAAGACGAGTAGAGCACAATACTTGTCAGTATATTGACTAAAGCCAGTTTCTGACCATATGAGAGGTAAAGATTGAACAATCGTAGAGGTCAGCCTTTCGTGAATTTTCTCTTTGTTGTGCTTGTTCATCTACCGCCAACATCACTTTAGTGTCTCTGCTTTTGTCCTGCTTCTCCGTCTGCCTGCCCAGGTGATCTAATGGTTTAAGGTTTACCTTCGCACCAGCTTGGCTAGAAGATGGGCTTGCTCTACTGCTATTACGCTAGGCAAGTATGACTTGGAATCAGAAGCCTATCTATCAACAACTGTAAACGTTGTCAATCTCTCGCTAATTTCAACGTTCAGTGTCTATAGAGGGGTTGAAATGAAATGGAAGTGCTTTGTAACACGAGATAACGCATAATATGATATTAAACAATTAACAGCAAAGAATTTTTATTGCTTAAAAATACTAAGTAAATGCGGCCATCTATCTATATATTGCGGCAAGAACTGGAACCATAGCAAGACATGGCTTGCAATTCATGGCGGGGAGCGAATAAGCGACTGCTTAATGACCAGCTAATGCTGATAAATGAAGACCTTTCTATCTTAATGGAATCATTGCACATCCCTATTATTGTCAAACCCCGCCTATTTTTAATGTATAAGCTTTAGCATGCTATTGAAACTAGCGTGGGTTTAGTGCCAACGGACGAAGTATACCGATATGGGTCCAGCGTTATTATCAACATCCTCAAACCTTTATAGCATCCCCACTCTACATTGATGGTGCAAAAGGGGAATGGCACTGAAAGAATGCGGGGACCCTTCTTGTCAACAGCCAGAAAGTGATACCATATCATTTAGGCTCACGTACCACATGTCATATGACGACTGCTCCACCGAGAAACGCTCATCGATTTTCCCAGATTATGTGGTTTACGTCGAACCTGCTGTGAAGTCTATAGTTTTAAGCTACCCTTCGTGAATAAATAGTTGAATCCGCAAAAGTGTGGGAAATACTGGTTCTGCCTGGTGTCCGCCCGTTTCTATTGAACTACATATGCTCCGTGATGCACTAGTTTTCCTTAAGTAAAAAATAGCCCAGTAGGAACCAATGCTACAGTCTGCGGGAGGATACTAAAGATCGGTTCTTTAACTAGTTTTTTTAGTCAAGGAAAATTGTTCGTGCCATGGCATTTTTCACGGTACAAAGGCAATAAGCAAGAGAGGCAGACCGTAATACTAGAAGGGAAATACAATTGGGGCTAAAAAAAGATGGTAGCTGCGGGAACGAGAAACTTGATGACAATTTGGACGTCACTGGAAGGCATTAACTGATATAGATAAAACAATAGATAAATAAGCATCTTTAGCTGATTATACTTTTGAAGGTTGCCATATCAAGATATACTGCGTGGATCTGGGATCTGACGATCAATACAAGATAATGGAGCTTGGGCAGTTTGACTTTCGACGAAATCGACAGAACGACCTGTTGCTAGTCCCACCAGTGCTCTAAAGGTTCCATGAGCTAAAGGTAACTCTTCCCGTTGCCCTATGAATGATCATCGTTATTTATGACTGTGTAAAAATAGGTGATTATGGAGTGCACGATAAAGGGAAGGGAATCCACGACTGGCCAGGAAAATTTCATGAAATAAGAGCTTAGTCCTAGTAAAGGAAAAGTATCAGAGGTTTCAATTATTTATGCTTTGTTGCCTTTGTAGGAATGCGTATGTGGCATACTTGTCACTGTCCCCGAGGCGTCAAGTTATGCATCCGCTTAGTGAGCCTACGCTGACAATTTTGTAGTTCTTGGCGCGCTGACTATCCAAGAATAAGAGATACCAGTAACGGTTGCTTGCTGACAGGCGCAGGAAGATTTACACAAAACGTGGCTAGAGTTGTGTACGGAATACAGGTCAAAAACCTAGAATTTGATATAACCGGGAAGCAATCATGCAAAAGAACAGACCGGAGTCCTAAATTTCACGGACCGTGATGAGTGGAGGAATCTTTTTTTTTTGGTCCTTGTCTCTGTCACACCGCCATTTTTATGTGTGCAACGCGTGTGAGAAAAAAAAAGAAAGGCATTTATCCAACCTTTTTCCTTACGGGAAATATAGTTACTCATGGCTGGGGTCACCACTGCAATTAGATTTTTATATTCTGATTTAGGCTTAGTTAAATGAGATGAAGTGCAGTTGAAGGAACCTTGATAATCAAGAAAAAAGAGTCTCATGCGCATACAAGTTCCGATAAGTGACATCTTGAGGGGTTGACGCTTGTTGGTAGCTTGACGTGAGTAATCGAAAATTGGGAAAACCTTTAGAAGAAGAAGAAGGGGGGACTATCGAAAGGGGGTGGGGCCTATTCTCTCCTGTAGTAGATTTGATGAGATATAACCGAGATAGGACCGATTTCAGTAAATAAATGTATTCCTTACTTCACCAAACAGCCACTGATCTGGTGTATGCTTCATATTTAAGAATACTATAACGTGAATCTTCACAAAAGACGAAAAGGAATGCAAGGAAGGGGGGCAGTTTCGGTATTGCCATGGCTGCAACAAAGCGTTCTCTTGTCGCAGGGGAAGGGAACCAAGGGGTTCTGACCAAGGCACAGCCAAAGCATTGAAGGAATGCTTCAAATCTTCTTTTTTTTCTTGCAGCACAGAGTAGAAGATATCAATTAACGTCAAATGTGGTATCATTTCTTTTTTCTAATGATTGATGCGATTGAAAATCGCCTTTTTCCATGTGACATCAAACAGGTACTATCGTTCCTTTTTGCGGATACCTGGATAATTCTTTGAGCGCGTGCAACAGTAAAGACGTGGCGGGCAGGGGGAACAAGTTTCAAGGAATGGGCCTTTTGGTAGGCTAGCATTTAGTTTCTTTTTCTCATTTTGCGTTTTATTTATTCGTATGTTTATGACAAATCACCTCAAAGATGAGTTGATGACGTGCATTATACAAGATATATTGTAAATTTTCCACGGGTCTATCATTACTGCTTTTGGCATGGTTTTACTGCAACCCCAGCGCCCGTGCTAGACAGAAATACTTAGTGAATGAGACAAGCAAAAAAGAAAAAAGAAGGTTGTAACATGAATTTATTTTTTTTGATCTCCTCTCATTTATTTAAGTGTAGATCGCCAGTAACCTCCCTTTTTTTCCTATCTTGTTCCCTTTTTTTAGTGTCCTCTTCTACTCTCTTTTCTTTCCTTCTCTCTCATTATAGAAGAGGCTTCCCGCTTTCTCCGTTGACCTTTCCTCCAATTTCTCATAAGCCATGGCCGAGAAAACGGAAACTTTCGAGATCGTTGACGAGACCGTCATAGAAACAACAACTACAACTAAAATCACAAAAAGTACCATTAGCGGCACCGTCACCAGCTTGACCGTGGAGGAGCTCTATGACAAAGATAAATTCGATCTATCGACCATGGAACCCGGCGATGTCTTCCAACTCTTACAGTACGTTCAACCCAACTGCTCCTTTTTTTTCATTTCTTCATTTGTTACTTCTTGTTATCGATTTTGCTATCTTTTTTTTACCCCAGTGCCCCTGAACCTTTTTTGTACATTCTGTGATCTGGACTCACAGTCATCCAATTTTTATTGTGTTGCCATGATCTGTGTTTAAAATTGCTGACTTAATGCTCGTCTTCATAGATCCAGCGCTGAGGGTCTCACCTCTGAGGAAGCCGCTCGTCGTATTGAAAAATTCGGTCATAATAAGCTCGAACAAAAGGAGGTCAACCCTATCCTTCAATTTCTAGGGTTCATGTGGAACCCTCTGTCCTGGGTTATGGAAGCCGCCGCCATTGTCTCGATTGCTTTATCCAACGGCGAAAACAGACCACCAGACTATCCCGATTTTATTGGTATTGTCCTTTTGTTGTTAGCCAATTCCATCATTGGTTTCATGGAGGAACGACAGGCTGGTAACGCTGTCAAGGCTCTGATGGAATCCCTCGCACCAGAATGTAAAGTCCGACGTGATGGCGAGTGGAAGACAATGGAAGCAGCAGAACTTGTGCCTGGTGATGTAATTAGTATCAAACTTGGCGATGTTGTCCCTGCAGATGGTCGTCTTATTTCCGTAAGTAATGCCTTTTTGCTTAAGCCTTAACAACGTTTGATGGACAGAATCGGCTCATATCATTCTGCTCTTTTTTTTTGACGTTAGGCTCATGGACAAGTCTCCATTGATCAAGCTGCTCTTACCGGTGAATCGTTGCCTGTTGGTAAGGAGTCTGGCGATGAAATATTTTCCGGGTCTACTGTCAAGCAAGGAGAAGCTGAAGCCATTATCATTGGTACTGGTGTCAACACTTTCTTCGGTCGTGCTGCCAAACTGGTGGGTGAGGCCGGCGATGATGTCGGCCACTTGCAAACTATTTTGGCGAAGATCGGTAACTTTTGCTTGTGCTCGATCGGTATCTTCATCGTTCTGGAAATCCTCGTCATGTACGCCGCTTTCCGTTACACTTACCGTCGTGGTATTGACAACCTTTTGGTATTGCTCATTGGTGGCATCCCTATTGCCATGCCAACTGTCTTGTCCGTCACTCTGGCTATCGGTGCAAAGCAACTGGCTGAACACAAGGCTATTGTGACCCGGATTACAGCTATTGAAGAGATGGCGGCTGTTACCATTCTATGTTCAGATAAAACCGGGACATTGACTTTGAACAAGTTGATTGTCGATAAGCCTACCATCAAAACATATGCTGATTTCAACGGAGATGATATCATTCTGCTTTCTGCCTATGCTTCCCGTACAGAAAACCAGGACGCTATTGATTTCTGCATTGTCAATTCTCTACCCGACCCTAAGCAAGCTCGCGAAGGAATTACGGAGCTTGAGTTCAAGCCGTTTAACCCTGTAGTCAAGCGTACGGAAATCACCTACCGCCGTGAATCTGATGGTGCTGTGTGCCGTGTGACCAAGGGTATGTCGCACACAATCTTGGACTTGTGTACCCGTGACAAGTCGGAAGAACAGATCAGATTGTTAAATGAAGATGTGGACGAATTTGCCCGTCGTGGTCTTCGTGCTTTGGCCGTCGCTGTTGACGAAGTTCCCAGTGGCGAAGTGGATGGTGAAGGCAAGGGTTTCCGTTTGATCGGTCTTTTGCCTATCTATGACCCACCTCGATCGGATACAAAAGAAACCATTGATCGTGCTATCGCTTTGGGCGTTCAAGTGAAAATGATTACAGGTGATCAGCTCGCCATTGCTAAGGAAACAGGTCGTCGTCTAGGCATGGGTGACAACATGTTCCTGTCCAAGACGTTGAAAGAAGGCCCTCCTGCTGGTTCAGGCTACGCAGACATTGATGAGCTCGTCTTACAGGCAGACGGCTTTGCCGGTGTATATCCAGAACACAAGTATGAAATCGTAGAACGTCTTCAAGCAATGGGCCATATGACTGCCATGACAGGTGATGGTGTCAACGACGCCCCTGCTCTTTCCAAAGCCAATGTTGGTGTAGCGGTTGCTGACGCCTCAGACGCTGCTCGCTCCGCTGCTGATATTGTTCTGACCGAACCTGGTTTATCTGTCATCGTCGAAGCCATCATTGGTTCGCGCCAAATTTTCCAGCGTATGCGTAACTATTCTATTTACACATGCTCCGTCACCATTCGTGTCGTCGTCGGTTTTGCTATTCTTTGCTTTGCCTTTGAATACGATTTCCCTCCATTCATGGTTTTGATCCTTGCTATTCTTAATGATGGTACTATCATGACCATTTCGACCGATCGCGTCAAGCCTTCGCCATATCCAGACGCTTGGAATTTACGAGAGATTTTTTCTTACGCTATTGTCTATGGCCTCTACCTTACCGCTTCCACTGTGGTCTTTTTTGCCGTCGTGTTTAAGACTTACTTCTTCCGAGACAAGTTCGGCGTGGAGTGGTACGACAATGCAAACCACGAAATCTATCATTCGATTATTTACTTGCAAGTATCCACCATTTCGCAAGCCTTGATTTTCGTCACTCGTTCTCGTGGTTTCTTCTTTACGGAACGCCCCTCGGTTATGCTTATGTGTGCCTTTGTTGTTGCGCAATTGGTGGCTACCTTTATCTCCGTTTATGCCGACTGGCCATTTACATCCATGAAAGGCTGTGGCTGGTCTTGGGCCGGTATTGTCTGGATTTGGAATATTATCTGGTTCATTCCCTTGGACTTGATCAAATTCGGCATGCAACGTCTCTTCGAGCCAAAGAATACGCTCCAGACCTCTCACATCCCCTTGGCCGGAAGTCAATCACGTCGCGCTTCTGCCATCTCTGGTACCTCTTCGGCCCGTTACTATGCCAACCGTACCCGATCCCTGAAATCCCTCGAACGTCCACAAAACTTTGCCAACAAGCTGTTGGGCAAAGCAAAACGTAGTGTTGATGCGAAAGAAATGCGTCGCTTCTCCTCAGTTCAGGTAAGAAGAAGATTGACAAGAATGACCCTTTTCGTGTTTTTAACATGTATTGAATAGACAAACCATGCTGCTCAAGTTTTGAACGCAAACCACTCTTAGAAATGTTTTTTTACTGTAAACACAAACTTTTTATTTGTTTTACTTTCTTCTCATTGTAACGTTGCTTTATATAAATTACCTTTGCGTAAGAAAAAGTCAACAAGAAAGCAATAAGAGGTACAAAGCCTAGAACAATAATCAATCATTAAAGAAAAATTTTCCTTCGTACCTCATTCATTTACCTGTAAACTGCAATCAAATAGAGACAGACCTTATTAGTAATAAACTCGTCCTCGAATCTACTATGAATTTGTCTGTAAACAGCCTATTCGAACTTGAGTACAATAATTCAAAGCAATCTTGTTGTGAACCTAGCAATTTTGATTTTCGACGCCCAAGTTTGAAAGTGCAAACCGAAAGCAGGAATCCAGTAGAGAAACACCTGATCTCTCAAACGCAAGGAACAAATTTTGATTTGGATACATGGTTTATACAAGAACTTTTTTCATAGGTCCAATACATAAGAAAATAATGTACAGGCTAAGCGACATATACATGGATAGATAGTTTCTTCTCTTTTGCCGATCTACGGTAAGATTAAAACGGCTGCTGTTGTTCCTGCAGAACAGAGCGAAGTATTTCACACCGGCGCTCGAGCATGGCCAAGAATCCTCGCATTTGCTGAGTATTCATACGTTCTAATAGTGTTCGAAATCTTGTGTCGTCAAAGCTCACTTCTAGTCTTGACCTTTCTTCATGACGCCGGCGTTTCTGTCCTCTTTGCTTGCACATAGTTTGAGGCCTGTCGCGCTGGTGAAGCTTTGCATACAAACCACATGCGTTACAAACGGATTCGCCTCGTTCGTTTTTGCGCCATAAGGGGGTATTCGTTTGTAAACAATTAGCGCATCGTTGCGACTTGTCACATGATATATTCTGGGAGGAAATGGCTGATTTCGGAGGTTTTGTTTGTTGCTTTTGCCGAATATGCAATGGTCTATGGACTCCATACTGTTTGAAATAAAGGCCACAAGCGTTGCAAAGTGAGTGCGCACGATCAGGTGTGCGTCGCCACAAAGGCGTTTTTGTCACGTGGCAATTGAAACACTCCATTTGTTTAGTCGATCTATCTGCCTTTGTTTCGTCATACTCTTCAGGAACAATGATGGAAGGATGTGCTGGGTTATCTACTGCTACTAGTGATGTGTATTCTGTCGTATTCTGCCAGTAGGACTGCAAGACTTGCAGGGCATAAGGGTCAAACATGATGGAAGAGCTGTCGAAGGAATCTGTAGAGCAAGTTGGTGAGGGTAGACTGGATGGATCGGATACTGGTGAAGGTAGCATGTGTTGCATTAGATGGAACTGCTCCTGAAAGACATCGCCTGAAGAAAAGGCGTTTGAATCACTCATAGCCATGTTAAAAACTGAAGGAAGAAGAAAAAGAAAAGAGAAAGAGAAAGAAAAAGATTGCGCGTGCTCTTTTAATATTTGGCGGGAGTAAAAGAAATCAAACTTTTTCTAACCTTCTTAATCAGAAACTTTTTTAATGTATTGTATAAATATATAGTCTTCTACGATTTTTGACTCATGCCTAAAATGCATAAGGCCCTTCTCCTTTATTTATGACTGAAGAGAGCCATTCTACCATTGTTCAATGTAGCATGGATCTGTCCTGACATTGCTAGCCAATCGCACGTAACCCTAGCATCACCCACCAGTCGGCGATTACATATCAGTTGATCGATGATTGGGGGAAGATTAAAGTACCATTTCGTTCATGGGAACACAAGATAAAAGATTGTTTTCTATTTTAAAAAGGCGTAGCTCCCTGTTTCGGAAGCCATACTCAGTAGGAAAAAGTTGACAGTACATATAAAAAACAAATTAAAATAGTAAAACTTCGCCATATAAACACAGAAATGGCAAATGTTCCGTCGCCATCCAGCTTCTTCCGTTTTCGTTGCTTTGTAATAAAGAAATTAAAAGAATACCTCGTACTTGAGAACAGACCGATTTACCAAAGAGTGAAACCATTCTAATACATAACAGAACTCTGCGACAAAACCAGTTTATTCCTGTATCTGCAACTTGCTATATTATAAAAGTAAGTAGGCTAATTCCTCGCGTGTTAAGCTGTGTCACGCTGGTGCTCGTACGACCGCATTGTACTCCACAAAGTCAGCTGCTCCCATTTTCTGTTTGTTCCCTTCGGTAGGACAACGAGAGTTCATCCCCAGAATTATTTTCTTTCGCGCACTGAAAAAATTGACGTCTTGGAATGCAATGCATGGATTCGCCATTCCTTTTCCCTTTGTGTGACAAACTTAGGAAGCAAAAAAGTTACTTGCTTACTTTTGTTATTTTGTAATAACTAATCGATATTTACAAATAAAAAAGAAAAGGCGCCTTCTGTTGGGGGAAGTTAATTTGCTCTTAACAGCGCAGTTTAAAGGAATTCTTCTAAGAAGATAGGTTTCATGAAACAGATTAGGGCGATCCTTTCATGTCTTCTCTAGTTCAGGCTGTACAACCACATGTTGCCTCAAATTTCTCAAACTATGACGACGATCTGAACGATAAGCGGCTTAACTCTATACGCTTGCTTATTTCTGATCGGCAGAAGGCTTGTTATTTCTTTTTTTGAGTGTATCTCACGTTTATTGCGCCAAGTCACATCAAACAAACTTTCAGGCGGTTTATTGCGCAAGGGGAGCAACGTCCCCTACCGGTTTAAAAACATTTGCCGCGGTTTCAAGCCTCACTATGGCAACATCGACAATTTGGTGCTGTGCATCGTTAGGCAAAAAAGTTCAATAGACTCTTAACTTGCTACTCATATAATTATCCTAGATATGTTTTTCCATGGCTGGAGACGAAGCCATGTTGGTGAGTGTCTCACACTCATATAAAGAGAACTTACTTAGCTTTTGAAGGCTGGTCAAACTATATCCTTAAATTTCTTGTTCCCAAAATTAGGGATGAAGAGGCTTTGGCTTAGTCGCATCGCAAGAAAACAATAAGTTCCAAATATGGAAATGGAGTTCTGGTTACTGTGATCTGTTGAACGTGGCCAAAAACCTATTTCCCTTCTTTGATTGATAGCGCTTTCTCTCGTACGGAACAACTCATCTTGGTGTTGTACACCCCTTTTCCTTAAATCTTTCCCTTGCACCAAGAGTATACTGTCAGCTGTTTCTCATTTGCTGTTATCTCAGGCTATTGTTTTGTCTTTCAATAGTTGCATTGAAAAACGATCATATCCCAGTTTATAGAAAGGTTTAATACAGCCATCATTCATATCCTCAACAAGGGTTCTTAGCATGGACAGAACGTCAAGATATAGGCTCGTCAGGATCGAAGTTGTTTCTTCTCCTAGTTATCAACGATCTATAGATCAATGGTGCCACAGATAATCGCCATATGATCTCTTTGATATAGCGTTGACCACATACTCGGAATTCCGATATATTCAGCGATTTTCCTCAACCATTCTATTTAACATAGTTCCGAGCTGTTTTCCTGCCCAGCGTGTAAAGATCGGTTAATGTTGCACCGACACCTGCAAAGTTCCGAATTGCGCAGAAAAGCTTGGCTGACTTCCTTCTATTTCTATGATAGATACAAACCTTAACATGAGCGAGTGCTTCCCTCTTCTTCTTCTTCTTCTGTCTTGATATTGCTTTTGCATTGGAACTACCTGTTTACGGTTCGAATCTCGAAGTGGTCTGGTGTGCTGGAGTTTATTGTTTGTTATAAGCGATACGAATATACCTTCCGAGCCCAGATACGACCATGACTAATCAAGACCGTTATTGATTCGTTCGCGCGCTTTGTTTCAGCAAGCTCCGGCATAATAGGATTTCTTTCCGACGGTATATAAATATTGGTTTGGTAACATGTTCCTCGTTTTCTCCAATCAAGGAAAGAGATTCTCTTTCAAGGTGGAACAGATATGGCTAAAATGAACCACTGAAGGATCAAAGCGTGCGGCGAACAGTTTAAGTTGAACTAAATAAACAAAGCGTCTCATTTGACTTGACATTATAGTACGAATTCCAATCACTATCCTGAAACGAATGGCTTTGCAGCCTATCCGAATTATTTTATTCCAGATCTAACATAAAGTTTAGCCTCTAGTAGCGCGAAGGGATATACATCGAGTTTGACAATGGCACACCACTCTCTCCTGCTGAAGCTGCAGACTCCTGCACAAAGTGCAAAACACTTAGCATCAAGCTATATAGACCTATTACTGAACTGATCCCCTCTCAGTGGTATCCCCAGGTTCAAGTCGCTTTCACTCTCGTCTCCTAATGAAAAGAGGAACTACTTTTCCCTTAAAATAACTTAAGCTGCCAATTTCTATACGCATTAACGATATTTTATTGGATTAACGAGTACTATCCAATTTATGCGTGGTCATGACCAGTTTCTCGCTCAATGGATCAACCTTTCTAGTGACCTTGTCAAGTCGCTTATTCTGGGTGTCAAGTTCAGCATTCATTGTTAATGCCATGTTTTTGAGTCTTGCAGTGGCATCACCAAGGAGATCCAAGTTTTGGTCAATTTCGTCTTCAATGGCATCGTCTTCTTCATCTTCTTCAAATTGATATTTTCTGCGATCTGCTTCCGATCGCCCTCGGCGGTATCCAGAATTGGCATTAATGCGCTCATTCTGGCGCTGTGCAGTCTCGATACGGGCTTGAGACTCATACTCAAATTGGCGGATTTCTTCTCGCTCTTGCATATGGTTGGCGTGATCTTGACGTCGAGCCTCCAATTCCTTCCGCTCTCGGGAACCTTTGGTAAAGGGATTTTTGACGACTGGAATAAAGATTGATCGGTTTAGCTGCTTTAGTTCACTAGCCTGCGATGCTGCTCGGTCTGAATATGCCTTGGAGAGATCCAGGTTGCGGTCGACGTTTGCGATTTGTGCTAAATAAATTTATCCGAGCGTCAAAAAACCAAAGCCTCCAACTTTTTTCTCTAACTTACTTGACTGTTGGCCAAGCATAGTCATGGTATTGCTTGCTGTTTGTTCCGTTTCGTGGATTTTTTGCAACGCATTACGAGTGCTCTGCAGAGTGTCATTCTTCACATTGCGAATCTGCTGTTTTAGACCAGCTACTTCCTGATCCTCATCTTGCTCCTGTTCATAACCACCACGTTCGTAACCACCACGGGACTGGGATTGATATCCACCTTGGGTGCTTGGTGAACTGTATTTTTGTTGTGCTGAACCAAATAATTCGTTGCGGTCATCTGCCTCATCCTTCCTAACACCATAACGACCTTGACTTTCATAGCTTGCGGGAGTAGGAGGATAATTGGAAGAGACTGTGGAGTTGGTATCCTGATCAAAAGGGTTTGTTGATGTTGGGGCTGCCTTTTCCTTTTTTCTCCAGAACATGTTGAGAAGTAGTGAGAGAGTGAACGAGAAAGAAGTGTTGCGGGACGGCAATTTGTCTGCTTTTGTCATCTATTTTTGGTACCTGTTCACCAGGAAACTTGATTGGGAAGGCAATAACCAAATCGTGCCACATTACCAATTGTAAATCATGAGCCTCCTTCAAAACTCGATGCCCTATACGGCTCGCCGCAGTGACAAGACACGACAAACAAGATCGGCCAGATCTTCTTCAACTGTCCGTCCAGAAGGGATCCCTTGCCCAATTCAAGATCCTCTATTGGTAAAAGAACGATGTAACGATCTTGCACTTCCTGTTGCAAAGTGCGTATCATAGCAGCCTTTACCATAACAGTGACGATGTGCTATACATGATTAACGTTCTACTATTGTAGTGTGATTGGGTTTCATACGTTGTTATATAAAATTGTTGTAAATTTATTTGGAGGAACCCACTGAAGCCCAAGAAGATGACGAACTAAATCATAGTATGATCATAACAACAACTGAAAAGAAAAACGGAAATAATTCGGCATAAGATGGATATCCTAATGGCGTGCTAATCTACTTTAAATCCAACATTGAAACAAATTAAACGATTCATCACGCCAATTAAGTGACAATAGCCTTCTTTGTCCCAGTCATAATCCTTTGTATTAATTGAGATATTGTAAATGCTAGGATTTAATACAAGGTATAATGGAACTTTTATTCTTTAATAAAAGCGCTGAATCTAGATGTTCTCATTAATCGCACTCTATGTTCAATGTGTCGATTCAGATTGTCTTTCTTACGAATATCTCAATTCAATTAATAATTGTTAGTGCACAAATGCTGGATGGACCTAAGGAACAGACCAACCTTGCTGTAAAGCATGATAGCAAAGAAAACCAGCGAATACAAAGCAATAACACTACATGATCATTACATAAATCTGCAATACGTATATAAACTAGAACACAAGTTTTGGAAATTGCTGTTATCGCCGTCGGCGAAGCTGGAGATCCAATTGGGCAGGTAAAATTTGGACAATAGCTGAACGCAACAGAAGGAAATATAACGGATAAGGGACAATTATTCCTTTCGAGCGTTTGCATATATATATCGTTATCTACAATTTCAAATTGTATAAGAAGTTGGTGATATCTGTAACAAAGCATAAACCAGGACAATCAAGATGAGCTTAGCGACATATGGCGGCGGATCAGAAATGGAACTTTTTGAATGATGGCCGACGCAAAAAGGCAAGCTGTTGTCGTTGACAAAACTTGATTTATGAGATTCGGACTTCTTTTGTGTGGACGCTGAGATAGAGGAACGAATCAGGTCAATTATCGACCTAGAAAAATGGAAGAAGACGACGTTTGAGGTTGGATTACCGCGAAACATCTTCTATAGAACAATCACCTTCCTAGATTTTTGTACTAGAATCGTTTCTGCCGTTGTCCGTCAGGCACAAGAAAAATATAAATAGGAGAGAAAATTGACAAAATAAAAAAATTTTTTTTACGATCCCTATTGTATTATCTCATCGTTTCCCTGATCCGCTGCAAGTTTGAGCGATCAACAAACGATACAGTGACTTGGAACAAAAATTCAGATCCAAGCAAACGGCACTATTTTTAGCGATCTCCAATATGATTGGTCCTGAAATTGACAAAGGTAAAGCAAAAAGTATATGCCTTCTGCCAGAATCGAACTGGCGACCTTCTGCTTACTAGGCAGACGCTCTGCCAACTGAGCCAAGAAGGCAGTCACATTTTCTAAGATATTCATATATTGATATTCACTTGATCAAGGCTTGAAATTTTTAAACAGAAATTGGGTACTAATTTACAGCAAAAATTCCTACGTACACAAAGTATGATGTGTACCTAAACTGTACACTCTAAGGACAAAGTAATTTTTTCTTATAGTTCTTTTTATCATTCTATTTTATTGTATTTAGGGTTCTATATAGTTTGGTTGTTTTTAGTTCTTTGCTACAACCGAACTAAATTATAATCATAAAAGAACTAAAGAACTAAGAAACCGAACTAAACCTAATCAAACTAAAAAGGAAAATACAAGAAGACTATATAGAGAATTGTTTTATTGCAAAATAAAGGAGTATAAGATCTCATATAGGGTAGTTATAGTAAAAAGAGAGTATTTCCAATAGGAAGTGTAGTTATTACAGTTTAAAAAATATTTTATATTAAAATCAACTTAACGTTTTTACTCATCTGTAACAAACTGAGATGAACTTTGTTTTGTACTCTACTGATTCATTCTAATGGTGAAATGAGTAGCATTTCATCATTGCCAATTCTTATAGAGATGCCTATAAATTAGGTAGCAATTCCAGCAATGTCAATGTCATCTGAATGTTGCTTTTCAGCATCGCCGCTCTTCTTCTATACGAACGCAATTAACTAGACTGGCATATTATAAACATTAATGTCTTTTGAATTCTGATCATGTTTCTCTGTTGATTCAAGTAGTTCTAATTCAGAATTCCACTGTTTAGTCCCAAGAGAAAAATAGCTTTGGTTCCTCGGTTCCTCGGTTTCTTTATAGAAAACAGACTTTTTCAGTTCAGTTCCAGTTCTTTAATTCTTTTGTAGAACCCTACTAGAACAATAAAATTGATGTACAAAACTTCTAAGGAGTTGTTCGTATTACTGGTCAAGCATTCCACAATCTGCGCATTGCTTCCTGGATCGGCAAGATATATTCACATCTTATACAATATCATGTAATGTTATTTCAGAATTATACTCTTAGTTTCTGGGGCCAGGCCGTGTATGGAAGGACAATTGTGTTTATTCTAGCAAGCTTCACAATAGACCACCATGACTCCAACGGATGCAACTTTTTGGCGTCGTATGAACGCTAAGATACTGTAAGTTTCAGTTTTCAATTAGCATTTCAGAAAACGAGCATGTCTATATTGATCGAGTATTTAGGACCGTATGACGTGCTAGCAGATGATATACTAAAATTATTAAACATCGATTTTCGTTTGCGTTTGCAAGGCTATTTACAGGCTTCAATCATCTATAGCCAGAAAATGCTATTGTTAATCAGCACAGAAGTGGTACAGGCAGCACATGCAGTTCGATCCGTATGCTGAATCTTTGGAAAGCTCAAGTCCATTCCAGGGGCTAAAATCTTCTGTGGTATGATGAAAAATGCTAACGGCTTCAAAATAAAACAAAAATAAACTAATTATCAGCACTAACGAACTAAATATCTTTTGGGAGTGTTCAGTAATCACTGCGGACAGAGATAAAGTTTCTGTGGGACCTGAAACAACATAGTTCTGGTAGATAAACTAAGATACACTTGCACTGCCAGAATATTGAAAACTTTTAAGTATGATAGAGAAAGGTTATGCCAGTTTTCTAGCGGCTTTAAACGTAAGTCCGCTGATGTAATGATGCGTTCCTTGTTGGCGGGCCTCAGCAATGAAAAGCACTACTCTGCCAAGTATTTAGATACTGCGACTAGCCATGTGGCTATGGAGATAGCCCCGAGTTTATCAAGAGGATAGCCTTGTTGTTCCTACAGCTATACGTGAAAGCCTAAGCTAGTATAGATTGGGGTGCTACCTCCTGGGCGAGAAAATATCGAATGTTGACGCTCTTTAACACGCTAGGTGCGTGATATAAGAAGAAACGTAAGATAGAACAAACGTGGGCAGCACCACTGTGCTAGCTTAACCATAACCAGCCATACAAGTAAAGGCCCAAAACAACTGACAGATATTAAGCGACTGACGTGC
Source organism: Apophysomyces trapeziformis B9324 (assembly GCA_000696975.1). Classification (NCBI taxonomy): domain Eukaryota; kingdom Fungi; phylum Mucoromycota; class Mucoromycetes; order Mucorales; family Mucoraceae; genus Apophysomyces; species Apophysomyces trapeziformis. Next base: position 35,810 of record JNDP01001277.1, on the reverse strand, counting down.
AAACGTCTGTTTTAAGTTTATTTGATAACGACAAAACAAGAATGATTTACTCTTCATCTTCTTCCATATATTCCGGATTTTTTCGCAGTAGTACAATGCCTTCTAATACAGGTGACAATGATACATCTACGAGGACGTGGTGAATAAAGGTCGTTATTCACATAATGATTACTTACATTCTTCTGTTGCCAGCTCTGCACGCTCGGAGTGGGCCAGAAGCACTGGGGTTGAGTGTGTTTGGAAACCAGTGATTGTCTTTGGTCTGCCTGCTTGACCAACAACATCAACTGCTTGACCGACACGTACTGTGACAGGTAAGCTGTTCAAGTTCTCATCAAATGTAATTAAGAAGCGTGGATACATGGCGGTGACGAGTGAATATAGCAGGTGGGACTTTGTAAAGATAACTGTAACATCATTAGATTCCATCTTAACGTCAATGTTCAACTTACATGATTTGTGGTCGGTGAAGGCAATGATACTGGTCATCAGACCTGCCAGAGCAACGGGTGACATGATTTGGCGGTCGGTATGGAAAGGGTTCAAGGTCATTGTTCCCTTGGCCATATGCAGAAGGCCTTGGGCAATACGGACCATGAACAGACTGGAGACGTCCTTATGGTAGAAGCTAGCCAGCTGTCGCAACATCTGAGCTAAGCGGGCGTTGTTGGTACCAGCACCAACAAGTCCCATAGCAAAAATAGCACTATGGGCAACGTCGCTGTCATTGTCATGAGAGTATTTGCTTAGAGTATCAAGAACGTTCACAAGTGGGTTAGAGGCGCATAATAAACCGAGTGCCAAAGGAACAGCTTTTCGAATCACAGGTTCACCGTAATGCATCTAAGAAGTATCGCATAAGGAACATCTAACTAATCCGGAATTATTCCTACCAAATGGTTAAACGTGCGCAATGACATTTCTGATCCGATATCCTCGCCCATGGCAATCAATGCTACACCAATCGTTGCAAATGCTTGGTGCAAGTCATCTTCCTTCTCCTTGTCTATATGGTCATTGCACTCATGTAACATCTTTTGGATTTTCAATACGTTTCCAGTGCCTATAACGTTAATGTCTTCAATATGCACGTTCAATCTCATCGTTCTTACCAGCATAGGACAAAGCTTCAACCAAGACCTCAGATTGTTTTCCCAAGGGGTGCTCGATTGCTTTCAATGTCTCGAGTGTCGCATCAGAAGCATCCTGCTTGCCTAATCAACAATACAATCGGTTAAGTTTGATCGTTTCATGATGCTGATATGCTCTGTACCTAGATATAACAGTGCCAGACCAAGCGCCATGAATCTCGACCAGGTCTCTTTCAAATAGATATCATCTCTCTCCATCATGGTCTGCAGAATCGTACTCGTGATGTCGCCATTGCATGTACCGACAAACACCATACCCAGTGAAAGGGCAGCCATGGAAGACATTTCCATCGATTGTCCCACATCGCTCACCATATGCAGCAACAATTCGGCAATCTCTTCACGTGCTGAGCCAGCATATGCGAGACCAAGACTGTGTATAAGAGATTAATAACTATTCATAAAGATCATGGCAATGAGAGCTTACCCAAAAATTGCAGCTTGCTTGATCAGTGGATTGTCGCTTTCCAGAGATTCTGACAACAATGCTAAAGCAGGATCTGACTCTTCACGTACACCAGAGTTCAGAATGCCGATAGCCAGTAATGCTCCAGCCTACCCAGCCTATTGTTACTACACAAATAGCATATTTTCTTTCTGGTTACCTTAATATTGTTGTCATGAGAGTACATGTACTTATCAATGACCGAAAGCCCAACTTCAATATCCCAAAGCGAGATCATACCGATAGATGCAGTTGCACTCATCATGCCTAATTACATTGTAAACTCCATGGTCGGTACAATCAATCCTATTACCCAAATCCTTCGTCTTGTAAATCCATGAAGTACTTCCTTCCTCATCAGTAAGAATCAGCTTATCTTTGCCAAAACCTGCATTCACGAAGGCGTTCACGAACGAAGATGCAAGGTTGTTTCGGGCCGAATCAATGTTTGCATTGAAAGCAGTCCCTTAAAGAATGTTACGAAAGGACTTCACTAATTAGCAAATACTTACTATGGTTTTCTAAATACGTCTTGTAGATATCGTCGGGCTTCTTGGGTTCAAGCACATCAAGTTCCTTTGCAAGGGCGATGAAATGATGCGACAAATGAGTGTTGTTTAAGCATTCGCTAAGTTCGACGTCGTCTGTTTCAATGTGGATTTGTTGACGAGCAAGCAAAAACGCCATCTGTTTCTTTTCAAGCCTATAGATGACCTTCAATTCGTATAAACTCTTCCATCTAAACCACTTACGGATCAGGGCAAGACTCGAAATCTTCCTTGATGAAATCCATATCACCCATTTTAATTGACAAGATCAACGCTTTGCAGTACTTCTCTTGCTGACGATAAATAGTACGAACAGTTCTCATAAAATACAAGTCGTCCGGAGGTGCGAGCAGGTTTACACATCTAAGTCAATATGGTTACATCCGCTCGTTATCATCCATATAGAACGTACCCCATCATATACAGGCAGACACGTTCATAGGTGTTCTTATCCACATAGTTTGGTAATTCCTTGATGGCCTCTAATTCTAGCAACAAGTCGACTGCGTCGGCTTCGGCGTTATGATGCAAAAAGAAGGGTACAATCTCAAGAGCCAATTCTAATAATTCGTCGGTGGCAGTTTCGTTTTCGCTGCGAACTTCGTATTCCTGCATGATCTCTCCCGAAAGATGTCGGACGTATTCATGACCCCAAGATCCGATCTTTTCCTCGGTCGATCCAATTAATCTGTATCGCAGACATTCGCGTTGGCCTTCCTCGGCATAGGACATTGATAGTACGGACAAAATATCGGCAAACAGTTTCTGAACGTATATTTAGCGTTAAATACCGTTTATGATCATACCCTACCTTATTCGCAGACTCTGGCCAAGAAGCATGTAAATCTCTGAGTAACGAATAATGAGGGCTTAAAAATTTAAGAGGTTTGGGCACTGCCGTCATTGAACTCGTGGATGTGCGAATCAAGGTGCGCAAGTGTTCCAATGCAGGACGGTACAATTCTTGGTTTTGTTCCTACAGATCTGATCTCAGTACATTGTCTTGGCTGACCTAATTCGGGTACCTGAAGTCTTTCAACCAAAAGCTCAAGCTCATTCTTTAATTGCTGATCTTCTTCGGACTAACATAACACGGTAAGTGGTTGTCATCTTGCTGCTGAGTAACGTTTTACCAGCTCCTCCTCTTGTTCTTTATTTCCATTCTTATCTTTTGGCTTTTCATCAACAGCCATGTCCTCGGTTTTATTGGCATTAGGCTTCTCATCAATTGGCTTTTTTGTGGTTTCGTTTGCCATTGTCAACGGATCGATTAAAGAATAAGAGGGGACTCTGCGGGATAACGCGCAACATCCATTCAAATCCACGTCATGGACGTGACGTGTGCCTGACGCTAGCTTTACAGTTTTTTCTGAAGATTCCACCCAAAATTGTTTGAAGTATCGGAGAGTCAAATTTTGAAGAATCATCTAATCAAACTATGAAAATTCGCAATAAGAGATTTTGAATCAAAAGCGTGTGCTCGTTCAGAGGTAAGTGCAACTATATCCTAAAGTCATAGATAACCATCCTACTAATTATAAGATAATTATAAACGACCCAATGGTTAAAACAGTTGATGATACTGGAAAATATCACCAAAAACAGTGTAGCCGATTTTGTTCATGTGATGCAAAACGCCAGATGTTTGTATGATGTATGGAAAGACAGTAAATAAAGGTTGAACCTTATCAAATATATCAATTACAATAACAAAACAAAGTCAGTAGCAATTTTCTACGTAAATAGTTTGAATTACTGAGTATTACGTCGAGACATACTGTTATTGACTGCCAGATTAGGATCGTAGTAGAGGATAATAGGGCTACAATTCCAGGGTCAGAATTGATACAGCTGAAAAAGAGTTCTTCTTTATTCTTCTAAGCGCAGACTAATTAGATAGCTGGCTTTCAATTCTACTTCTACTTTCTACTTTCGGCTAATTCTATAACACATCTCATGGAGGCTTACGTGATATTTAAAGCAAGCCATGGTTCCCCAACTGTCTGACCCTTGTTCTCAATATCTTGTAGATTCTCTCACGAACAAAATGATCACAGAACTTTTGTTTATTCTACCATATCAGCTTCCTCAATACGTGAGGTCTCATCCATAGCTGCCCCGTCACGTTGAATAAATGAGAGTAGCACTTCCTATCCAAGAACAGTATTCGTAGTGTAGTTAGTCATCACAAGAATAAGTGATAGAAAATTAGAGAATGAAAGACTTCAAAAATTCCACTAAATATATCCTGTTTTGTTTATAAAGTGCGATCCAGAATGCATATCAAGGAAAGTTTGATTGTTCTTTCTAATGAAAACAACGATGAATTCATATTTTAGTGGTGAAGTTAACAATGAGTGTACAAAGAATATTATCAATGGCCCTTCTTTGAGCAGACGATGACCACGAATGACACATCATATATGTATCATCTCATTCTGATCTCATACACACTGGTACATCCTCCTAAATCAGGCAAATGAAACCTTACTGACAGTGGCCGTCAAATGATTGCTCCCTTCTCTTCGGCAGTCAAGCAATTGTTCCCGACACGAGGCATCACATACCGCATCTTCCTATGCGATTTCTCTAACTTTGACCGTTATTTTGTTTTTATTTGGATCCATTTTCAGCACTTGTGCAATAGATGAAGTTTGGCAAAACTGTGGGTTCCAAATTATAGGTACGCATGAACGGGGTGTAAAACGAAATGTTGTCAAACGCAAAAATCTACTTCGTACTCAGTCACAGAAGACAATGATTTCGACAAACGAGAATATAATCCCTCTTTCTTAAGTCTACTTTTGCTTTTCCTTTCTCTTTCCCTTCAATCGTTCTCCATAATGACTGATTCCCTATTTTACGATTTTATAGACTTTCTATCGGCTCTTTTCATTTCAATCAATATGTTAGTCTATCCGCCTTTGCTATTTGCAACATTTAAAAAAGCAGAAAAGCTTCAAAAAGAAAAGGAGGCCAAAAACAAAGGTTTGTCATAAACCCATAGACCTTAATACTAAAATGAACCCGAAAGCTGCTTGTCGTCATTGTGGTGAACACGGCCATAAACTAAAGACAAGTAAGAAATGTCGCCTTCATGAATCATATAAACGAGGTCAGTATCTTCTTACTAATGCCTGATAATTTCACACTGATTCTGATACTTTACTGCAGTTGGGAAAAAACGAAAAGCAACTGAGGTTGACACAGAAGAACAGAAGGCTGAAAAAAAGAAAGGACGTACCTCAAGGGATGCGCTGAACGCGAACCCTGATGCCGCTCGTCGACAACGCCGGAACCGTACGATTAAACAAGAAATACAAGCGCGATATGGGAACAAAGTGGAAAGATTTTCACGAAAAATACTGTTTCAAAATGTCGTCCGTCCAGAGTTCGCAACTCTCTTGCAAAGTCGCATCACGTCTTTATCGGAATTCATGCGCAAGCTTATAATCCGAATGCAACTCTTTGTCAATGCATATATAATTGAATATAGCCAGAGAGAAATCCCAGTGTATCTGTACTCACAGAACTTTTGGTATTCGATCGCACAACTGGTGATGAATATCTCTGTGACGAACACCAATCCTCATATGCCAGACAGCATTTATGATTTTTGGAATCAATTTCGCGAGCGGCATCCTGCTATTGTTTTCCCGAGAAACAACTTCACTGGATACAGTGATGCTCTTTCTGCGGCTTGCAAGACATTGCGATATACTTATACAAACGACATTGTTGAAAATTTCCAACAAAGAGTTTGCGGATTCATCATTCATAAGCTTCAAATGCTTGTTCCAGTAAGGCAGCGCAACAGAAATTTATTTGCCTGATTCAATGACATTCTTATTGTTTCCCACTGCAGGATCAATCTAAATCGTCTGCAAGTCGGATCACGTATGATTATCTGTACGAAAGCATTGCCGGTGATGAGCCAGCTTGGCCCTCATGCTTGGAAAATGCGTCCTTCGACCTATTCCTTGCAATTGTTAATCTCCGTGATTGTCTTATTCCGTTGATGCCCCAAACGTGCACTCTCGAGGCTTTATCGGAACGACCTGGGGTATGTATCCCTGTATTGCGTGCTATATTAGAGATGTACGAGCAAGAGCACCAACAGAACGACGACGAGGAATCAGGCAACTTGCCTAGGCTGTTTTCATTAACACCTCAACCTTCCTTCCACTTTCGCTTCGTCACCATTAATGCAAAGGCATTGAGGGCGTTGGTTCAAGTCAGAAACGATACAGACGACTATGAAGGTAACTTGGAGATTTTTAATCAAGTCTTTGACTTGAACAAGTACGGCTTCCGAAGGTCAGTTACCTATTATCTGAGAATAATGTACGAAGCTAAGCATCACTTTTGGCATGAATTGCGGAACGTTCACAAATGAAATCTGCACGGACGGTTTTAGTGTTGTTTTTCACTTTGCTCGCAGTGCAAAGCTTAACACAGTTGAGCTTGGACTCGAAGATCTTACCACTGAAGACATCAACAGATATTATCGTGTGTGTGGGATTGACCCTGGCGTGCGGCATCTATATACTGCGTCATATGGTGCTGGTGAAACAGAGCATGAAATCCGCCGCTGTTCGTCTGCAGAGTATTACTGCATGACTGGGTCGCCTCAAAGGGGTCAGTAGCTACTGAAACAAAAAAGACATCAGGGCATTGATACCATCGAGAGTAATTTTCCAAGTGCAAAAGCATGCGATATCCGCAAATACAATGGACGAGTGGATTACTTTTTCCTGTACAAAGATGTGTTATTCAATTTCTACGGGCCAAATGACCGAGAGAGGCGGTTCCGCGACCATCAAGGCAGGCAACGAGCGGTAGAAGAGTTGGCAAATATTTTGATAGGCGGAGGCCGTAAATACAACTATCGGAAACGGAAGCATCGTGGTGCAAACCGAAAGAAACGGAAGAAGAATCGCGAGCAGCGTAGGAGGCACAAGAAGAAGAACACTGTAAGGTATTAAAGGAACATATATCAGGATAAAAGTAGTTATTATTCCCACAATGATAGGATACCCGAGCAACCATTATCTGCCGTGCGTTCTACAGTAAATGAAAGCCGTCGAGCCAGAAGCTGGAAGCAATCCCAACCAAATCCGGATAATAATGGAAAGATGCCATTGTTTGTATTTGGGGCGGGGATGTTTGGGAAGGACAGGTGCCGATACAAAGGACATCGAAAAGCGGCCGTTAACAAATTATGGAGAATTTTGAAGAGACGCGAGGCTCGTGGCGAGGTGCTTGTAGTGAAGATAGACGAGTACCTCACATCACAGGTAACTGAGGCAATGTTATTTCATCCATGCTTGACTGAATATGAAATACAAATAGATTTGTCACAAGTGCAAAACGAAGACCTTATGCAATGTGGTTACTGAAGATGGTATCAAACACCATGGCATTCAAGACTGCAAAACCTGTAGAATGCGATGGAATCGTGATATTAGTGCAAGCAAGAATATGTTCTACATTGCTCAATCTATATGGAACGGCCATGGGCGCCCAGACGCGTTCCGCCGGCCGACACAAATCACCGCTACGAATGCGGGACCCGAAAGGGTTTAGATTTTTACGGTAGGAGTATTAGGCAGTGTTCCTAGTTAGGATTGTTTTACTAACGTTTATCTTTCGCAGGTGGTCACATCGGTAAGCTCACTATCACATTTTAACAGAGGATACTCACCAACAATTACTGGCAAATTCTTTATAACTTTTTATCGCCAAATCTTCAAACAATTTTGGATGAAATCTTCAAAAATTTTTGAATAAACCAGTAAACTTTATCCAAGCAGTCTATGGGCAGACAGCAGGAGAGAGCAAGGTCACGGCGAATTTTTAATGATTTGCCCTGCAGTTTACTCAGAACGTGAGCTAAACTTTGTCACTTTCCCTAATGGCTCATTTTCGCTATCCTAATCCATCTTTACTGAATGCCACTGGACGATACGTCCAGCAACAACAGCCGACAGACGACGGAGATGCCTATAACAGACATGGAGAAGCTAGCACTACTGTCAGTTCGATGCTGGATGAAATCGTATTGAATGGCGATTCCCAATCTACCCTTTCACTGTCAAGCTCGTCTTCAGACACATCCTCGTCTTCAACTATCCTTGCGTCTAGAACAACAGCGACAGGGAATAGGACAGTACAGCAGACAACATCCCAGCCAAGAACTGAGCAGGAACCCCGGCGATGTTGGATCTGCTTTGGAGAAGATGGCGATTCCGACGGCCGATGGATTAAGCCATGCGCATGTTCACTTGTTGCGCATGAGCATTGTTTATTGGACTGGATTGCCGAAAATCAAAAAGGCTCACCAACCAAAAAGGTAACGAACCTATTGCCTTTAACTTGTTTTTACCTGCTTGGACATTCCGTTCTTTTTGGCTTTCTTATTCTTACTAATGACCGATTATCCACAAAAGGTAAACTGCCCACAGTGTGCCTCAAGATACTACGTTTCGGAAAAAACAAGTCTAGTTGTTCTTCTGTTTGGTTTGGTGGATGGACTGGTCCATGCGGCTGCGCCTTATGTGACATTGCTTGGGTTGGGATGTTCTGTACTGATCACATCGACAACCTATGGTGCATTTAGTGTTCTCACCTTCTTCGGCACAAAAGACGGTGAGCGGCTAATAGGTCGCCCGGCTTCATGGACCTGGCGAACATGGATATCCTTGCCCTTAATTCCTGCCGCCTTAATCACTTCGCGTTCCCGATGGGCAGATGGGGCATTGCCATTTGCATCCGTTGTTATATTACGTCTCACAGGACGTTCACCCTCACATCTCCCACAACTCACATGGCCACTCTCACCAGAAGCTGCATTAGGATTACTTCCATGGATCAGGTAAGAAAAAATTTAAAAGCTACGGATTCGCATGGGAACTCAACAATCCCATCCATACGGTTTCTCACCTTAGATTATTATATAACAACTTGTATTCATTAATACAACGTTATCTTTCACGTCGACTACTTGCATCAGACCGTCATCAGAACAATATACCGTCATTACAGCAAGGAACTGCTAGTCAGAATCAGGTTGAAAGGGACACAACTCAAGTGGAAGCTGACGATGCCGAGCCGGGTCGGCAGGACAACACCAGACGCCGCGATATGGATGTATGGCATGGAGGTCATCATTTAGGCATCTCTGTCATTGGTGCATTGTTGTGGCCAACCATTAGTAGCATTATCGGCAGGTAAATCATTGTTCATTAATGACAAGGGACACAAAAGGCATAAGACTAACTTAGTTCATGGCTTGGAAACTTTAGTTGCTTGAACCACATTAGATGGGTGAGACAATACTTCCCGGATCCGTTCCATCGTAACTTGCTTGGTGGATGTATGTTTGTGGTCGCCAAGGTACAGTGTGCTGCTATAAAAAAGAAGAAACTGGCATGTAAAGGAAGGTAAATCAAATCAAACGGATTTCTTTTTAGGATATAGCGAACTTGTTATACAAGTATGAGCGAATTCGACAGTTCCGCTCACGCCGTGTTAAGAATTATAATGAGATTAATCACTCGAAGCGTAAATCAAGATCTTAAGGAAGCCATATACACTATCCGATTATATACACCGTGTCCTTTAGACAACATTATTGACCGATTCAGTTTCTCATCTCGGTTTTCTCTTTGTTGTAAATAAAAGCTTTCTGAGAATATCTGACTAAACCATACGATGGAGTACTGCACTGTCTCATTCTTTTTGCTCAATTTTTCTTACAGCTAGACTCGATTGTTCCAAGGTACTGATGCCTCGCCAACCATTATTTGCGACCGTTTTATATCTTGTTTCTTACTATGGTTCGTTCTTCTCAAACTATCACTCTAAATTTAACTCGAGACGAAAAATAAGCGGTTATAGATAAACTGCTGCAGGCTCCACTTTCTTCATACATGGATGGAATGTCTTGGGGAAATTCTCAAGCAAGGTCTCAACTTATAGACAGTGTATGGGACGACACTAAATCTTTGTTTTTCTTTAATATTTTTTACCGAACAAGATAATTTGAAGTTGGTCATAACCGGATAGAACACCAGCACCGGCAATAGCACGAAGGATATTGGCACCGGCGCCTTTAAAGAGAGACTTGGCACCTTCATTGGCAATGATTTCCTTGAATGCATGCAAGGAAGACTTGTACTTGACGGATGTACCGGAAGTCATCATCATCCGACGGCGGACAGTGTCAATCGGGTAGGAAGCTAACAAAAAAAAATAGAGAAAGATGATGTTTTAGTGTACAAATCAGAGACAGAGTTAGCCATCTACAGGAGAAAAGGAAGCACAAAAATCTTTTCTTTCCTCCTCCTCTCTTCTTCTTACCTAAACCAGCACCCGTCGTCACAGCCCAGCCAAGTAAGAAAGAGGCTAAAAAGTTCTTCTGCAGGTTGGCTGGCATGATGGGTTTCAACGAGTCGTACATGCCAAAGTAAAGACCGCGATATACCACAATGCCGACACAAGAGATGGCGAATCCTCGATAAAGACCGGCAATACCGTCCGAAGCCAGTGTTTTGCGGTAGACATCGAGTAAGCCTTTAAACTGACGTTCACCTCCTCCTTTAGCTGCCGATTTTGCGTCATTTGCCAGACGGGTACGGCCATAATCCAGAGAATAGACTATCAAGAAGTTCAAGAGACTTGGCTCTCGATAGGGCTGTTGCTTTTTTGATGGGGGAATAACCACTTACCAAAGAGTAGACTTGCACTGCCAGCCAATCCACCAGAGGCCAAGTTGGCTAAACGAGGGTAGAAAGAAGGGCAGAGAAAAAGAAAAGTGGTAAGTATCATGGGTTTTGTCACTCTTGGATGACCAAAAGATGGCCATCTATTTTCTGTTTTTCCTTGTTCTCTTCCTTTTCTTTTTTGGTATCATCTCTAATTACCGGCCAACCAAGCACCGTAACCATCTTTGTTCTTGTCCTTGTTAAACATTCTCTTGAACTTGTCGCGAAATGCAAAATTCAAGGCTTGGGTGGGGAAATACCGAATGACATTGGCTGTATTGCCTCTCCAAAGTGACAATGCACCTTCATCTTTGATTGTTCTTGCAAAACATTCACCAATACCCTTGTAGGGCGAAGCCAATCGGCCTTGTTTGATCATTTCATCTTGGTTTTGTATCAAAAGCTTAACACGTTCAATGGGTGCAGCTGCCGTTTTGGACACAGCAGCACTGACACCACCGAGCAAAAAGTCGACCAAGAAGTTTTCCTTTGGATGCGCGGCCGCCATTGAGATAATAAGTAATCAAAGGGTAGGATCAGAAACAGAGAGAGAGATAAAAAAGAAAAGAAACAAGAGAAAAGAATGAAAGATATGAACCCCTTCTTTGCAAGTCCCCGCATCTCGGTCAATATTTTTATATATCTTTTGGTTTTTTTTTTCCCAAATGACATCAAATCCAGTCATGCAGCTCTACCGGGCATTGCCGTTATTGTTCGGCTCTGTCTCACTCACCCACACACCATATATGGAAATGACTGTGCGCAGCCAAACAGATCCCGCTCCGTAACAAACAATCCGTTCGTTTCCGTTAACTGAAAAAGATAATAGACAAAAGTCCATATGGTATGTTTTTTATATAACTATAACTACTTCGCGCTAGCTTCTTGTAAATCTAATGGCCAATACTTCATATATTCTTGATGTTCATTTTCTTCCTCTGACATTTGCCGTTGTATTGCCTGGGATATCTCGAACTCATTGCCATAGCCAAATATCCCCTTCGTAGTATGACCTCCCGAAGAGAAATAACCTGGATATCGTGTGTGATCGTCATCCTCTAAATCGGAAATGGATGCCAACGGATCATCGTCGGTGTCCACCAACGTATTCTCCCAACGCATAGTTGCTTGATCAAACTTCATGTTATTCACCATCGCTATGTTATACTTGCTAGCCTGTTGGATATTTTGTTTTGGTCTAATAAGGGCTGGTTGTCGTGGTACACGTTGCTTGGCTGTATCTTGATCAAATGACAGAATACTGTTCTCATTACCGCGCCATACACAATTGGCCTCGTCGTATTTCATTTTGTTATACTCTGAAACCAAGGACCAAAAAAGAAAGCTTATTACTCTCTATCCATTGAGCGCCTTGGCGCTTCTTTCTTCTTAAAGTTTTACCTCGATCCACCTTTTTATCATTTGGCCGAATAAGCGTTGGTTTTCGCCGACTCTAAAACAGCATTTTTGAGGGTTAAAGGCAATATTAACACAAAGTGTTGCAAAATGGCCATACAGCCCCAACAATAGCCATTACCATATTATGCCGCCAAGGCCGTTGAGGATCAGCCTTTGAAGTACTCGCCACCGGAGGTGAAGATGTAAAGGGTCTGGTTATGATGCCTGGTCGAGTAATTCTCTGTCCTTGCGCTTCTCGCCAGTCTGACAGGTCGTCCAGATCATCCAGTTCAGAACCATTGCCATAAACAACACGTGTAAAAGGCCGCTCCATCAACACAGTACCATTGAACCCTCTCCGTGCAGAGGGCTGTTGTGGTCTTTGTTGTTGTGCTCCCTTTGACTGTAACTGTTGTCTGTGATTCTGGTTCGAGCGATTAGTCCACCGACCCAAAGTCCGTGAAGGTTGGATGGAGCGATCCGGAAGCCGAGGCGAGGCGTTGGTCGTAGCAAGTTCTCGTTGGCGAGAAGCATAAGTGGGAGCTCTGAATCTTTCTGACTGTGCTGGCTTGGCAGCTGTCTGGTGTCGGGGAGGCACGATCCGACGAGGAAGACGGCATACAGGTTCAGATTGTCTTTGCGGCACTGATTTAGAGCTTTTGGATGCGATGTTGAACACATTATCATCATCAATATGAAGCCCATCAAAAAAATCTTCTTCCTTTTCTTCTGCTACATCTTCGATCTGCGTTCGTCTAGATCCCTCTGCTTCTTCCGCCAAGGGCGCCTTTGGTGCTGCAATGGACGCCATATCCTGAGGAAACTCAATGTCATCATAACTTTCGTCTTCCGTTTCCGGTTCGCAAACTATGTTCATAAGGGAGGGATTTCTATGATCATGGGCATCTTCTATCTCTGTCTCGAAGTGAACCTGTTTTCTTCTCGCCTTCTTGTCTGGTTGATCGTCGAATAAATCTATCAAATCCTCTCGCGCTGACAAGCAGGGTTCAGATGGTTTTTGTGGCACCTCAAGATCGTCATTCCAATGCTCGCTTCCGCCTGCTTCTGCAAATCCGCTGCCCAGCTGGGGCGCTATTCCAGGACCACTTGTATGCAATAAAGGAGGCGATGGCACATCATACATATAATCATCAATGTCCAGCAACAGTTGGTCATATTCGTTTACAGACAGCTTATCCGAGTGATGACTGGTAAACGTCGAGTCAGTCTCATCATCCGATGCCACAGACGGTAGGAAACGAAAACGTTGGAGGATGGTTTCTATATCCTTCTCGCGGCTTTTTCCCGGACGATGATCGATAAAATGTCGGTTAGGAAAGCCAACCTCTGCTTCCCAGTTTTCTTCATTATCAAGAAATTCCATTGAATAGTTCAGAAAAAAATGTTCTGCTGAGAGAAGGAAGGGGGAATATTTAAGAATACCAGGAAAATAAAGGACAAAGAACACAAAATGTTGATAAAGACAAAGAGGCATCTTTTTAATTTCCCAAATGCTGCAGGAATAAGAAAATGGACAAGTGACTGCTGGTCTTTCCCACCATGCACAGAGTTGGGCGAGTGTAGTCCGAGGATGTGGTGCATGCCTATCTCCCGAAGAATTGTGCTTTGTTATCGACTTTTGACGATTTTCTATTATGTTTTCTAAACATAGAATGGTTTGGTTTGTCTCTACGCTATTCAGTCCGTAAAATGGACTTCCCTTGGGAAAAGATATTATAAGTCTGGGTCAATGTGGACTTAAAAGCCCTCTTTATCAACTGTCTGCACACGAAAAGTGATTGCCATTTTTAGACGAGAATTACTGTGGACACTCCAACGGGACACTCCAGTTCTCCTCCCAAATCTGAACGACTTTCCAAATAAAGAGGACAATAATTACTATTAACTGGTGGAGTGCAGTACGGAAATAGCGTGCGCGCTGAAGACTGGAGTGTCCGCAAGTGTGAGTGGCCCATAGTGGGGTGTTCCATAAATGAAATCTCTCCATATAACAAATATTAGATGTTGTACCCTACTGAAATGAATGAATATAAAATGGTTGTTGTCTGTAGTAAGAACGAAAGAGCAGCTGCTCATAAAGAATTATAATTATGTCGTCTAGTATTGGAGTTGATAATGTCAGATTAAAAAATTCTGCAATATAGCAAATATATAGCTAGTTGACAGCAGTAACAAAACCGATGCTTTGCTCAGGATCCTCTTCAAAATCTAACTTTCTCCATATTGTTTTTCGGAGGCTATGCCCTTAGCTTAACTTATGGCATGCTTTTTTCAAGTATCGTTCCATACATGGCCAATTCAACTTCATCCCGCGTTTCATGTTCAACGTTATCCAATGGTTTCCATTGACGTGCAAGACAACTGGGAGTGGATTCTGGCCGTGTCTTGTTTGGTTATCTGTATCCTTCATCATCCAGTGGAACTGATCGGGTACTAAGGCTCTCTGAGTACCTGGGTTGGCATTCCTTATTTTCGTTCTAAAAGATAACCACTATTGGGCACTACATAAACAACAGAAAGTTTTTACCGGATGTAGATGGCGATCCTATATGATCAATGTCTAAGGCAGTTGGGGATATAGGGAAACGTTAGCAGAAATGATTTAGCCTATTTTCTTTGTCAACTAATTTGCCAGGCACCTATCCGATGTGCGGGAAGACAACAAGTAAAGGTTAAGCCTTGTTAAGCATACCATGTGCAATAACCAAGCTAGGTCAGTAGTAATTACTGACGATTATGTCAAGAAGTGTGAACTTTCATGGTTTCGAAAGGAAGGCATGGTACTTAATGGACTTATCCTCATTCTCGATATCCTGTAGATTCACCTTACAAAAAGAATAAATGAGCAAACTTTTGATTATTTCATATATCAGCTTCCGCATTACATGAGACATTTATCCGTAACTGCCCTGTTCCGGTGAACAAATTAGAGGGACACTTCGTATGTAGGGGCATTAACCATGCCCGTTATCTTCGAAAGAAAGGAAGTAGAAGATCACCAGAAAATGAAAGGTTTACGGTCCACTATACACAATCCTATGCTATTTACGTAGTATATCCAGAACGTATATTAAACATAGTTTGATTATCCTTTATGATCCGGCGGTCCAAAGGACTTTGGATAAAACCTCACAATAACCAATAAAAAATCGTTGTTACTCCCTTACTTCACGACACTGACCAATAACACCTGATGGTAATAGAATCCCAGATCAAGAAAGAGAAGCAATGACGCTGTGGATCTCTCTTTTCTTTATGCAAGTTGCTCATCTCCTCTCTTACTCAAGTGGCAGCGATACATAGAATGCGTCTGATATCCCTTTCCATAAGGATTGTGTATAACGATTTCCTTTTTTAATAAGATCCATCTAACAGTTTTAGTTCTTCTTTTCTTCAGCTTCGACTTGTGCGATAAACTTCTCGAAATCGAAATCAGGGCTCTCGAAATCCACTAATTTTAGAATAATCATATCAGTATGGCTGATGATAAGGCACGTCCAGACAGCTCAAAAAAAAAAAAGAAACGAAACGAAACGAGAGAAAGAAAACTTACGAGTTTCCTTGGTAGTGGAAGCAGCAGTGGGAGCAAGCTTCTGTTTAACGTAGGCAGCTCTTGCTTCCTCAATGAGTTTCTCCTTGCGGTGATACTCGAGCTGTTGTTTCTTCTGCTGTTCTTGCTTCTGGAGGGAGGCATTGTGTGTATAACCGTAGACAAGACCGAATGCAAGGGCAGACCAGCGGCCAACCTATAAACATTCATGGGGATAAAAAAGACCATTAAAAGATTGCACGCATAAACGGTCGTGTTTTCCCATTCGTACGTTCACAACAGCACGATTGATCACCATTCTGATTATATCCGAGATAGAAAAAAAGGAAGAAAGGGGTGGCGGGGACGACCTTCTAAAAATTGGGCATGTTTTTCATTTTCACGGGTGGAGTATCAGGAAATTCATGATGACGCAATAACCTAGGCTTTTTTTTTCTTTTGGAGAAGAGATCGTCGTTTATCTGCACCAATAATTCAGCGTCAGGCACACCAAGAACCTTGACATTAAGTGAAAGTAATTTACTGTGAACTCGCACCAGTTCAGCAACAATAGATGCTATTTAACGCTTCTGTCAGGCTAATGCGAACAGGATTACGATAAGCCACGATGAAGTCAACGTTCTTAAAGATAGCTGACGAGATAAACTGATGCGCCAATAACAAGCGCTCGAACTTTGTCAAGCTAGCCAATGGAGAGCGTATGGCTTTGGTTTGGTTATCGTTTAGTAATATGCATGTGTGTAAGCCCACGGAATAATGGAAATAAAAGATATTATGGCATCGAGTTTTATTTGTCAGGACTCTAGGATATCCTGTCTGCAATATATATTTTACTCTCATTGGGGGAGAGTTGTTATAGCTTCATGATCATTGGTTTTGTTATAATCATTTGCTAGCGAAAGAAAGGAATTATCTGCTTTGGTTTGCAACGGTTACTTTCAGGATTCAATTTCTTCCTTCTTACCGTGTTTGCAAATCTGAAAGATAATATGGGTACATGCAATGAATATAGGTTGGATGCATATTATACCGTTTAAGGTATAAGACACAATACCGAGACATCGAGAACGATGTACAACAGGCTTTGAAATGTGCTATCTCGGTGTAAATGGGAAGGGAACTGAGATTTTAGCTCATGTTAAGGCGGTTAATTGGATTTATACCTATTGTTATCTAGCCTTTCTTATACCCCCTGCACTTTTGCCAGCGCCCAAACTGGATAAGCACAGAACCAATCTTTTACAAGTTGCACAGTAGCAGCAGTACGATATCGTAGTGCAGACAAGCGGGAAAATTGAATGAGCGGGGTGCAAACAGCAGTCCCATCTCTCCTGTAAGGTCTTCAGGTGAGCTATTTTACCTTTTTTTTTTCCTTTTCCTCATCTCTTCTGTTTGGTCTTCTCTTTTTTTTCTATTCCTTTTTATTGTCATTCCTAGGACGTTCTTTATTCTATTTTTGACGCACTACAAACTACAGAACTTGTCACCTTTCCCTTAATTACGTCGTTAAACTATGCAAGCTATAAAGTGTGTCGTGGTCGGAGATGGGTACGTTCGAACAACCTGTTCTTCTCCTTTATTTGACACGAGGGCGTGTAATGTGGAGAAAAAGTGTCATCATCTCGTCCTGACGATAAACTGAAACTCCCATGACGTCTGATCATCATCTGACTTTGACATGTTTGAGAGTAAAAAAAAGAAGGGTTCGAGTACTGACCACACCTTTTCTATTTTATCAGTGCCGTAGGCAAAACTTGTTTATTGATCTCATACACAACCAACGCATTTCCCGGAGAATACATCCCCACAGTGTGAGTGGAACGGTTGGCATGGTGCACAAAATGAAAATTCTCATCCTGGTTGGGTTAGCTTCGACAATTACTCAGCCAATGTGATGGTGGATGGAAAGCCGATCAATCTGGGTTTATGGGACACCGCCGGACAGGAGGATTATGATCGACTCCGCCCGTTATCTTATCCACAAACTGACGTCTTCTTGATTTGCTTTTCGCTTGTCAGCCCACCTTCCTTCGAAAATGTCAAAACTAAGGTATGTGACGATATAAACTAAATAAGAAGGAGTTATTGAGTCGATCATTTTGTATCAGTGGTATCCAGAAATCAGTCATCATGCGCCTAACACACCAATGATTTTGGTGGGCACAAAGCTCGATTTGCGCGAGGATCCTGAGACTATTTCAAAGCTTCGTCAGAAACATATGGCCCCCATTACGTATTCTCAGAGTCTGCAAATGGCAAAAGACATTGGCGCAGTGAAATATCTCGAGTGCTCGGCTCTTACACAGAAGGGTCTGAAGAATGTATTTGATGAAGCTATTCGAGCAGTTCTTTGCCCAGCCCCACCCCAAAAGAGACAGAAGAAGTGCACGATTCTGTAGATAGTAAGGCAAATCATTCACATAACTCAACCAACAATCTCTTACGGAAATCTTTCAACCTATACATCTACCCCCAATCCATCTTACCGTATTAAAAGCCAGGAGAAAGCGTTATGGTGTTATCCACTCGCATCTTTTTTATTCTTTCTTCTTTCTATATTAAAAAAGGTAGTGTCTTTGGGCTATTGTTTACTTGATGTGGATGTCGTCCAATTATTTTACACGTGCAGTCCCTTTCTTTTGCCGCACCTCGTTCCGTCATGCCGATCGCGGTGAAACATCAGCTACAGCAAAATGTACCTGACATTTTTTTCCAGTCCCTGACAGATCCTGCATGTCCAGTAAACATACCCCTTACCAGCATAACATTTCCATGGAAATTCATCGAACCAGTCAATTCAATCTTCTCTGTTCAAACATCACTGAGAGAAAATAGCGTTGCGCAATGAGAAATAACATCTGCATTTCCAAGGATCTGGAGCACAAACAGAACAAAGAGATCTGACTAGCGTTAGCGTAAGAGTAAAGAACGTTCTTCATAACTGGATTGCCAAAGGGTGATGAGAGTGTCTGTTCCCATTGCCCGACGCTTTTCTGCTTACTTGCAGAAATTGACGATTGTCAATAGTTGCATTGTTTACTGCTGGTACCTCTTTTATTGTTTGCATTTGCATTTTACTATTCCAAGTATAGCTGACGGTGCTTGTCCCTTTGGTACCCTGGATGGGTCCTTCGTGCAACTTAAGTTATGGATATTTAGAAGCGAGCCTATGGGAAGTTCGACTTGTCTATTGCCCCTCTACTCCTAATCTTAATGTACTAAAGGCATAGCATCATATCAATGAGAAGAGCCAGCTAGAGTTTTTCAAACAACACAAAATCGGCTAGCTGGATGCTGGAGAATCCCCTCTTATCTCAGGATCAAAATTTTATTAGTTGTTTGGGCTAACGTGCACTTTATATATGAACAATAAAAGGATTGCTGAAAACACTCTTTTTAAGCTAGAAAGCCAGCTTCTACCTAAATTAAGTCCCTGAACCCATTACGAAACTGAGATCAAACATCCATTGTATACAACATAAGTTGACACCTCATGATAGCGAAGACTAGGACGTTCGTGATGTGTTCTCTCCGTAATAGACAGACTTTTAGCACAAGAATCTTTTCCAGCAGCAGACGCTGTGTCTTTTGCTTATGCTTTGATAATGAAAAGATTCTTTTTATAAACTTGTTGGCTATGGCGTTCCATTGTGGCGTAAAAGCCATCTAAATGAAAATTAGGGTTCAAACCTAATCGTACATACACATCAATGCCAAGCTTAAGATGCTTGTCTGCCTGATTGATCCTGCAGACCCAGGATTCGTTGAAGCTTCTCCGTGTAAAATACTAAACCTTTTTATTTCCAGAATGCAATTGCCAATAAGTGAAATATTCTTGTTCTCCAAGATGCTTAGGCTCGAGGATTATAAGTCCCATTATAAGTAACACAGCCAATAAATTAACTATTATGGTTAACTTTTTTGTATCTGGCTCTTCAATATTGATCATCGAACTGATCGTGCACAGAAGCTTGCAGCAGGACCCTGACATCCGTACACGTTCCTCTGCAAAATACACCACCTTTTATATATGGCAATTGTGACATCACGCAGTAAAAAAAATTTTTTTCACCATTGGTTTAAAGTCGACCAGATTTGGCAAGATGGTCTTTTTTCTATCTTTCTCTTTATATATTCAAAAGTAAGTGCCAACATTGACGTGAGTGTCCGAGCGCAATGCTTATGGTTTTTCATAGTGAGAGATAAGTGGAGAAAGAAGCGCCAGAGACGTCTCAAGGCCAAGAGAAAGAAGATGAGAGCAAGATCCAAATAAGCGGATTATCGCTCGGCTAGCCACGTGTCTGTTGCTGCCACGCTGATCAGACGATTATTTCATGTACAAAAAACGTCATGCTTTGCTATATCATTAGTATGATCGAAATAAAGTATGCGTCCCAGCAAAAAGTAAAAAAAAAAAAAAAGTGAAGAAGGTTTAACATAGTGAGTGATTAACATTAATCGCGCGGACGTGGAAGACACATACACAATAAGAGCTCTTGCATGTTTAATCCACTCATGGTGGCTTAAATTCACAGCATTAATGACCGATCGACACTTTCGATTTAAGAAACTCGTCGCATCCTTCATACTACCTGTCGATAGATTAAGACACCAAAATACCTGTTACAAAAACAGAATAAATAACAGAATGATATAGATAACATAGAAAGAGACTTCTTAATTTACGGGGCCAAAACAGCGTAAGAGGCAAAATATTTAATATTTCGTATGACTATTTGGTTCTTCAAATTCAGAAACAGTAGAGAGCTTCAGCTATTCGACCTTTGGCTGGCAACATCACTTGCATAGATCCAAACGAGAAGACGTGCTGATTATGGTGGATGTCAATTTTGTTCACGCCATATAGGAACCACAAGTTGGTTAGATGCTTAGCGGCGCTAAAACTCTCAAAAAGAAGTACTCCGATGAACCGTATGTTTTAATTCCCGGTGTTTTGGCTTACTAAAATCTAGGAAATTTATTTTCGTTTGCACTGGATAGAAGCGAAAGCACTCAGATCGATATAGCAAACTGGGCAGCCTAATGGACCTTTGAGTATTTCAGGGGACTGAACTTAGCTTAATCAGTTATGCTTATAAGCAATGTCAAAAATAAAAAAAAAGGAAACGAAAAAGACTTTTGACTAGAACGAATCCGTCATATACATAGATGTTCAATTTTTTTTCATAGCTATGCTTTGGTTCATATCGAATGACAGCATGGACTAAGCTCTCTACATACATCTGATACCCATCTCCTATGATCTTACGTCAGTTAGAAAATGAAGTAAGCGGTGCATAATAATACATACACTGTCCAACGTAATTCAATAAGCAGTATGAAGTATATAAACCTGCTTCAGCCCCAACGTTTCTTCCTCATACTACGTTGCGCATTCGAGACTTAACATTGCGACATGAGGATTTAGCTCTTACCAGAATGGCAGAGCACTATAATGACCATGGCAAATTTTAACCTATGGAGTTCGTCGTTACAAAAGAGTAGTAAGGATGCTCTTGAAACGGTAGATTTGCATACATAGTATTTTGCTAGCCTAGCAAAAGGCTATACTAATGCAGACAATGCTATCAGTGCTCAGTATACGGGATGGACATATAATTGCTGTCCCCCTATTTTCACTAATCGAGGACTTATTCGCCTCATAGAATGGAGACGGGGCATTTCGTTTTGGGGTGCCGGTCTTGATACGTTCGCTGAATAGAAATTCTCTGTCTGATTCCGTAGTAGATTGGGGCAATGTTTAGGAAACAACATGGGAGCTGTCAACGTCCCTCGAGAAATTGTTAATATCTCACACGGCTAGGAGAAGAAACAAAACTCTGGTCTCGCGCAAGTTGTCCTTCCTTCATGGTGGCGCTTGAAGGCAGGTTTTTGTCAATTTGGAACAAACCGTTCGCTTTGTACATGTTTAGGCCAACTATATCCACATTTCATCTCCTTTTAAGCAAAAATAACGATATGAGGACGAAATATATCTTCCAATGATCTTGTCGTGAGGTTAAAGATGAAATAATGGTCGTTGCTCATCAAATAATGGCAAACTAGTACTGAAAACATGTTAAATATTGATTATTCACAGCGCAAAAGCAACCGTAGTAGGAGGATGCGTCGCATGGAATGATGAGAAGGCCTTACTTTACAAAATCCAGATCCTCTCTGAACTTTATAGAACTTAAAACAAGGTAATACTTTAAGTTGAGGTAACCTATAGTTATATCATTTTGTTTGCACCATTCCTCCTAAGCCGTTGCATCGCACGGTGTGTAGTCTATCTAATTATCGTACATCGTACTTAATCCATCTTGGTCGTAAATAGCACGTCTCTGTGTCGTGGAAGGTTTCTTCTATTTTTCCCTCATTCATCACCTTATTTTTGCCTGCTGAGACACATAAGCATACGATAGCACTATTCGTCTGCTTCATCTGCGTATTTCCTTTCTTTAATCGACGTGCCATCTATGTCATTTCAATCTACTTTGCTTCTTAGACCCATCTATCTCCGATCGCATAATACAATGTCAAGTAAAGTACACGTCCTGTTCATCCAGGTGAAAGAGTGCTCTCTAGGGCTTAAACTCCGAATGTGGGACAGTCACTAAAGAGAGATATGACCGATTTTTGGAGATGAATGATTTCCGGACCGGACGTGAGTTCAAGTGGAGAAACCCAAAAGACACATCCTCTTGCACCGAAGCGTCACAAAGTGACGTGCGTGAACTTCCTAGCGGGCTAAAATACAAAAAGCTTGACCAAGTCGAACGGCGTTCTCCCTTTATCATTGTCACTACGCATTCTATTGGTTTCATGTGATGTCTTTTGATCGCCAAAATCAAGCACAACAGGGACAGCAAGCACCGTCCGATCATCCTCACCGCTTGCAACCACGGCAAGATATCTCGCAGAGATTTCGTCCTATCCCATACCAACCACAGTCTTCGGAAGAATGGGATATGTACGCAAGACAGTCATCTACTACCAACACTTCGTTTGCTGGCCCTGGATCATTAGCTCCACCACCTACAGCTCAATACAATTACCCGCATTCACCTACCCAGACTGATTATGCTCAACGGGAGCCATACCAAAGTGCCCCTACTGGGCCTTCTGGTACACATGGCTTCGCGCAACCTTCCACCTCTTCTGCTTGGGAATACCCTGAAAGACGGTATCCTGACCGGCCATTGCCTCAGGTAAGCCGGTATTGCTTACTTCACCAGGACCTCTACCTCTAAAGCCAATTGTCTTAGGCATCTTTGCAGACACACCATAGATACCCGCCATCGGTGATGCAGACCTCTAGGGATTATCCTCATTCCGGTAGCGGGTCATTGTCATTTGAGATGTCTGCAGAGACGCGATACCTTCAAAGGCCTATACAACCAGTCCAAGCGGCATCAAGCGTACCATATGACCCGGTACGCAATCCATCGGCTGATGCGGAAATGGTAAGATATAGTCAATAGAAAGCAGAATATTGATTCATCAAGCATTCTCTAGACTTTCAAGCAGAGTGGCCACGTATCACAGGCAATACAATAGCTAATTGGGTTCTAGTCATGTTTTAACGGCAATTCGTCATTTCTAGGCTTCGGATCAAAGTAGGCTTGTTGCGACGCCAGTAATGTCTATTTCGCAACTTCTCTCTTCAGACGCATCGGAGCGCCCATACCAACCCACATATGCTCCAGCAGAGAAAAATACACCGCTAACAGAAACTCCAGAATTAGAAAAGCCCTCCGCAGAAAACGACCAATCGTCATCATCTAACTTCCGTAATGGCATTCGTAATTTACTGAACAGCCCGTCTGAAGAAGGTTATCAGATGGCAGATTCTGACACTGACACGGAGGATATTCCGTTGATCCGATCCTCCGCCAACGAGACTGGTAACATTCAGGTACGGCGCCGATCATATTGTCAACAACATACTTATATCTCGTGCAGGATGTCGATTCTGATGAACTCGGAACGAAATGTAGGTGACGAAATTCACATTAACAGTATCTCATCGGATTTCCATGTTACAGTCATCAAACCTCCTACATATTCACACATGGACGAAACTGCACGGCGATTAGATAACGAGGATATTTCCACTACAGAAATAGCTAGTTTTACTCAGGAACAGTCTGGAACACGATCACCTATTACTGCAATCAGAGACGTAGATGCAAGCGGAGCAAACCATAGACATTTATATGATATGAGCGACGATTCCTCGTTAGGCGATATTAGTGACCGAGAAATTGATACAACTTCAAAAAAGAGTCTGTTTAAAAAGACGTTGGAAGATCTTGGTTTATCCGATGAGGACGAAGAGGAAATGCTGCATACCCATAGGGAACAAATGGTGGAATACATGATTGAAATTCATCGAAGGAAAAAGATGGCTATCGAGGAATACGAAAAGAAACGAGTCGTAAGTTCAGAACACTGTAATTAACGCAGCGATTGCTGATCTTATTCCTCCAGCATAAACAAGCTAAGATGAAAGAACATTTACGCCGCTTGTACGAGAAGAGACAGGAGAATGGGTTGCCTAGACAGCTTGGCGAAGGATTTAATGGCAATATCACTACTTCCTTACTCCTCAAGGCTGTTAAAGACGATCAACATCGATTAAGTCGTAAAATGAGAAAAGCAAAACGTCGAAAAGCGCAAGCTGTTGAAACAGAGAGCGTTGAGGATGAATATGGCGATACAGATGTCTCTGATCAGGAAATTGCTGTTACAAGGCCGAAAATCGTAAAACCTACAAAGAGGATGGAAAATGAGCGAAGAAAGATCTGGCTTAGTATTGCTCGAAAAGACATTCCGAGAGTATGCATGGATAAATGACGACAAATATTTTCTAATCCGTTATTGGCGTTAGATGGCAAGAATTCTTTCGCGTGTGCAAGCGACAAGGAGTGGAAACTGTAAGAAGATTGCCCAGTACTGTCAGAAAGAAGCGAAAAGAGCAGCAACAAAGGGAGGCCGTGCGAATAGAGATGTTCAGACGAAGGCCAAACGTGCGATGAAAGAGGTAGAATCAAGCCTTTGCTTCGTCTGTTATTTTGACCTAGGGATAATAGATGTTAGTGTTCTGGAAAAAGAATGAAAAAGAAGAGAGAGAACTTCGCAAGAAAGCGGAGAAGGAGGCACTGGAGCGACTACGACTTGAAGAAGAGCGTAGAGAAGCTCAGCGACAGGCTCGCAAGCTCAACTTTTTGATTACCCAGACCGAATTATATAGTCATTTCATTGGCCGCAAGATTAAACAGGATGTGGGTGAGGACGAAGATACGGCTGTGCAATCGGATGGTTATACACCTACCGTTGATACGGAAACCGATGATCTTGATTTGGATGTGGAGTCTAACGTTCAACCAATGGGCGAGATCGACTTTGACGAAGGTACGTCTTATAATGAGTAAGAAACATGTATTGATGGTATATTTTCAGATGACGAAGAAAAACTTAGAGAGCAAGCTCGGCGAGGCGCGCAAAGTGCGCTAGCCAAACAGCGTGAACGCACCAGAGCATTTGATGAAGGTGCACGCGAGCGTCGTCTAGCTGCTGGTGATTCCTCAGCAGAAATGGCTGTGACTCAAGCTGATTGTAAGTTTAACGCTGACTGGTATGCTGTTGTTGCTCATATCATGATGATTAGTCGACTCCATGAATTTCCAAGACCCCTCCAGTATGGGAACGGGGCCGGAAATAAAACAACCGGCGATGCTGATGTGTCAGTTGAAGTCATACCAGTTGAAGGGCTTAAATTGGTTAGGCAATCTGTATGAGCAAGGCATCAACGGTATCCTTGCCGACGAGATGGGTCTTGGAAAGGTAAGTATACAACAAGTTAGATATGAGGTTGCTTATGTTTCATAGACCGTGCAATCAATTTCTTTGATGGCCTATTTGGCAGAAGTTCATAATATTTGGGGACCTTTTCTTGTGATTGCACCAGCTTCTACGCTTCATAACTGGCAACAGGAGATTACGAAGTTTGTTCCCTCGTTCAGAGTACGTGCGAATTGCGCTACTTTTGGACTATCTGCTCAAAATGAATTTATTTTCTTAGGCTTTACCGTATTGGGGTAATCCAAAGGACCGAAAAGTACTGCGACAATTCTGGAACAGAAAACAACTTTACGGCCGAGATGCTCCATTTCATATTGTGATTACCAGCTATCAACTGGTTAGTGAACGAGTTTGACCCCCTGTTATTTGATACTTATCCCTTCTTAGGTCCTTACTGATGTCAGCTACTTCCAACGGGTAAAATGGCAGTATATGATTTTGGACGAGGCGCAGGCAATCAAGAGTTCATCAAGCGCTCGATGGAAGCAACTTCTAGGATTCCATTGCCGAAACCGACTTTTACTGACAGGAACACCAATCCAGAATAGTATGCAAGGTAGGCTATCATTCATTAACGTGGATTACCTGTTCTAATTTGTTTTATTTCGTTAGAATTATGGGCGTTACTTCATTTTATTATGCCGACATTATTCGATTCCCATGAAGAATTTAGCGAATGGTTTTCGAAAGATATCGAAAGCCATGCTGAAAACAAGGGAACCTTGAATGAACATCAATTGAGGCGTTTACATATGATTTTGAAACCCTTTATGTTGCGACGTATTAAAAGAAATGTCCAACATGAACTTGGAGAGAAGGTAATGCGCTTAATAGAGCACTCAGGTTACTTAAACATCTGGAATAATAGATCGAGGTGGAGGTGTATTGCGATTTGACTGCAAGACAACGTGCATTGTATCGTGGCCTGAAAGAAAAGATCTCTATATCCGAATTGCTTGAAAAGGCTACCTCCCTAAATGATACTGAAAGCATGGACAGCTTGATGAACCTAGTGATGCAGTTCAGAAAGGTAAGCATAGGGCTTGCTATTCTCCGTATATGGCCTTACGCTCTATGCATTAGGTCTGTAACCATCCTGAGCTATTTGAACGTGCAGATGTCCAGTCGCCTTTGGCATTCTGCGAATTCAGTAGCACTGGATCATTAACCAAAGAGAGCCTCTTATATTGCTCCTATTCAGCGCGCAGTCATATAAAATACCATATTCCAAAGAGACTTTACAAGGACGGTGGTATATTGCGAGCGATAGGACCAAACTGCAGAGGAGGTTTCACAACCAGATACCTTGATAATCTGATGAATATCTGGACCAATGATTACATACATGAGTCTTCTAATTCAAGCGACACCGGTAAGGATTGATTTGTGGATCGCCAAGTGATTGTAACGCTGTGTATTGTAACTAGATGCAGGATTCTCTTTCCTCCGATTTATTGACATGTCTCCGCATGAAGCTAGTTATTTGTTTAAGAAATCCATAGTTGCTCGGTGGATCGCTCATTTAGCTGTACGGGATAAACGTGCAAGGCGGCGCTTTTATGTTCGTGAAGACGAAAGGTAAAAAAGGTTCCTGGAAAACGTAACCGTGCTCATTTTAAAGAAGTTATCCCGATGCACCCGTCAACACTTATGCGATGTTCCTCATTGCAGAGACAGTGTCACCGCTGTTTGCACCTGCTTTGGCATGTGGCGGAGTGATGGATCGGTTAACGCACGTACCCGATATACTGGTACACCTTGCTCGGCAATTTGATCAGTGCTATATGCCTGGGGTAAGTAAACTGCCTTGGTAAGATGAGGGTACTGGAAGATGCTTATGCTCCGTTGATATACAGGCACGCTCTGTTCCGGTGGATGTTATTTGCTCTGATATTGCCTTTGAATACGATCAACGACGTACGCTGTTTGATACTGCAGTACGGGCCTGTCTGTTTGGTAACCCACAGTACATATCCCACGAAAGGGAGACAGCCGCCAATTTAGCAAGTGTTGTTCGCAAAACAGACATTAACGGAATTATGCCCGTATCCGTTTCTGGTCATGGTTACTCTCTTATGAGGGTACCTGGTATGTAAATGATGATATATCAACTTATCGGTATTTACTATGGTTCCGTTTAGCTATGAAGGATCTCATCTTAGATTCTGGAAAACTTGCCACGCTTGATAAATTACTAGAACGATTAAAAGCAGAAGGGCATCGATGCTTAATCTATTTTCAGATGACGAGGATGATTGATTTGATGGAAGAGTACATTTCCTACAAGCAATACAAATATATGCGATTAGACGGGTCGTCGAAGATTTCAGATCGTCGTGACATGGTGCAAGATTGGCAAACTAGGTACAGTCTTTGAAACTCATAAATAAGTTGGTACTAATTGAGAAACTCTAGACCAGAAATTTTCATATTTCTTCTTAGTACTCGAGCTGGTGGTTTAGGTATCAATCTGACAGCGGCTGATACCGTCATTTTCTACGACAGTGATTGGAATCCTACTGTAGACCAGCAGGTAATCATCATATATTCAATACATGGAATGTTGTATTTCTTACACCCGAATTAACATGGAATTGTAGGCTATGGACAGAGCACATAGATTGGGACAGACGAAACAAGTAACAGTCTATCGATTGATTACCAAGGGAACTATTGAAGAGCGAATTCTAATGCGTGCTAAACAAAAGGATGAGGTATATATTCTGTTGTAGTGGATCCTGTATGATGTACTAATGACACTTACCTTTTCAGATCCAAAAAGTGGTCATTTCTGGTGGTGAGTTCAAGCAAGTGGATTTCAAACCAAGAGAGATCGTCTCGCTTCTCTTGGATGATGAAGGTAGAGTATACTCTTTTTTGTCTGTGGTATGGCGATACTGAGGATATTTGTAGAACTTGACAATAAGTTACAACAACAATTAAAGCGTAAAGCTGAAGAAGATGAGAAGAAGAAGACAGCACGACCCAGCAAGCGTTCAAGGAAAAGCAATGGCTCCTCCGAATCAACACCTGCGGCGAGCCCATTTGATGTGGACCGATTATTCAGCGCAGGTGCTGATACATTACCCGAAGATAATTCTTCTCCATCCCCGTTGGCAGGACAAACTCCAAAGAAAAAGAGCAGTAGAATCGGCCGGCCGAGGACCAACATTTCATTTACAGGATAATCTTTTCCCTTTTTTTCCCTTTCCATCTGTATCTCTTTGTCTTCCCATCCTTTCTATTTTCCTTATATCGTTTCGTAATAATAGGGACATAAACAAAGTCAAAAAGAAAGCAGTTAATACCAATATAGCTGAAGATAAGACTAAACGTTACAAACAGTTGATTGTCTTGATCTAATTTACCAAGAAATAGATTAGCAATTCAGACCCCCAACAAACGCAGCGTCTAAGCTGGTAAAGATCCTTGTAGATGACATTTTACTTCAGAAATAATCCATAGTGGCCTACGTGATCATCTTTCTCCAGTAACAAACCTGAATGCATAGCAACATCTTATATTCTTCCGTATTAATTGGTAAAGAGGTTATGAAACATAGTTTAAGTATCCAAGTTGAGTCCCAAACCTCCAATGTGTTTATTGCATCCTCAACAACCCCAGACTACCGCAGGCTATAACCATCAATATTACTGATAATCGTTTCTCACGGTGAAATGACACCTAAATAGTCTTCCTTGATTGTTCCGATCGCAAACTTTTGACATATCATTTCACATGAGTGAAACAAGGATACAAGAATAACCGTGCAAAACTTTGTACTTACAATCTCTGTTGCGTCGATTCGAGTACCTACAAGCTTTATGCGGACCTGAACATCCTTTTGTATCACCTAAATAGATGTGCACCAAGAAAAAGAGCGAAAGAAAAAATATAAGATCGAGTTATATGCGTAGGATCAATCGAGTTTTATACCTGATCATCTGAAGAATAACATGGTGGGTTTCCATTCGGATCATATCTCATGTCATTCGGTATAAGCTATGAGCCAAGTTTTTTGGGATGGTTTTCAGTGCATCTGATTCTGTCTCTTAAATGTCTGGCCTTACGTGGTTGGATACAAAAACTTGTAATGGCCCTGCATCTGCGAAAAATCCCATCTACGTCAAGTCAAAGATGAATTCATGAATGAACTTTTGCCAAGAACCCTGATATTGTGCTTTCTTTCCGGGTTTTACTGCTTTTTTTTCCATGTAGAATCAAAGAAATAAAAAAGAAACAAAGGAAGCGCTGTGGGACTGTTCACTGATATTTACCTTGTTTACTGTTGTCACCACTGCATCCAAGACTTCACCCTTGTACGGTTTAAATACAATGGCTTGGTATTTCACCTTGAATTCTGCCAGCCCTGATCCGGGCAAAATTTTGCCTTTGCTGATTTGCAGAAGTTGAACGACCGTGATGATATATCCAAACCTTCCCGTACACGTTCCCTCTACATCGGCGTATAGTTTATCTTTTAGCTGTGCTTGCATGCTTGGGCCGAAATACGAAGGATGCAGCGTGATTGTATGGGATAACTCTTTCTGTGCATGGTAATGAGACATTGGCGAATTATATCCATCACCACAATCCAGCCATTCCAACATACCAAGAAAAACATGGCAACGAAATAAGAATGTAGAAGACGAGATCTGAAAGACGGGAAGAGATGCGAGGATGTATATTTGTAAAGGTGTACTTTATGTTTTTTTTGGACGTAATATTTTGCTAGCGCGTTTGGTTGTGTATATGTGTGTGTGCGTGCGTGCAAAATGACAGATTGTGCGACGGTTTCTCGTTCAACGATGTAAACCGACAGACGGAATCTTTCGTAAACCGATTTTGCGTGTGAGCTCAAT
Source organism: Apophysomyces trapeziformis B9324 (assembly GCA_000696975.1). Lineage (NCBI taxonomy): Eukaryota > Fungi > Mucoromycota > Mucoromycetes > Mucorales > Mucoraceae > Apophysomyces > Apophysomyces trapeziformis. Next base: position 5,203 of record JNDP01001277.1, on the reverse strand, counting down.
TTGGACTTTCTCCCTTTTTTTTCTTTTTTCTTCCTCTTCGCTTCGTATCCAATTATGCTTCGTCACCTTCTTCAAGAAATCGACCAAACAAAGAAGGAGAAAAAAACGAAAAAAAAAGAAAGGAAATGGAGTAGATGCGATCAAAGTAGGAAGAGGCTCCGAAAAAAAAAAAAGGCCTTCCTGACACGAAAAATAACAGGCGGCTGTTGAGTCGAACTCTCTTCAAGACTGTGAGCCAATCAGGCAGCAAAGCCAAAATTGTGACTCGGCTGACAGAGTTCAAGCCCAAAGTCGAGAAAGTTATAACCCAGCTATAGCCATGCAAAATGAACAATAACTTCCACTTTCTTGTAGATCAAATGAATGGACCAGCTTGCTAAATAATAGATACAGCAATATTATTGTTGTTAGTATAAGCCGGTAAGAATGATTTGATTAATCTTACTGCTGCTGCTCTGAAAAAAAAAATTGAACGTGTCAGCATGAAGTTCTTTTAGCCTATAGCGAAGATCATCAAAAAAAAAAGCAGAGGATTAATACGCTTATTGAACTCTTTTAAACCTGCGTTGCATGGATCAACAATTTATTGTACTATAATATCGAAAGAAAAAGTGCTCCTAAAAAAATGTCATGGTTATGTTTTGGATAAAAGATGCAAAAACGAAAGAGACTCCCTCTAAATGTATATGTGTACTTGCGATTGCTTTATCGAGTGATTCGATCGCCAATGCTGTTATTTATTATTTTGTTAAACAAAGTATGCTATTTCAACAGCGTTACAAATCAAGCTATCAGAGACAGTAGGCCTAACCACTAAGGCCCACCCATCAGGCATTCGGGCAGGGTCAAATTCCGAGCTTTATTATTCTCAAGAAGGCAAGAGTCACCAATGTACGGATGCGCCCAAGTTCGAATACACGCTGATCCACACAACAAGTCTTGGCCTGCAATAGTAGACGTTAAAAAATCCCATAGAAGACACATGCGCAGATACCTAAAATGAGTTTCACTAGGGGGCCAAATTATCTACGACCACTCGTACCAGTTATAGAGCACTAGGGCGTCAGATACCGGATTCCTTTACCATTGCCAATTGAAAATTGAACGGGAAATAAATGACTCGCACACGTCCGGTACTTTTTGCGGTGCGGGCAATACTGTGAAATCATGCGGAAGACGCCTCGTTTCTTCGTCACTCTTTTTCTTTGTTCCCATAGCCTAATGTGCAAATTTACTAAATATGACCCAACCGCTGCCCATAGAAAACAAATGCCACTTACAATTACAGTATTCGTACCACATTTAGTATTGAGGAGGTATATCAAAAAAAGAAAATTATCCTACTTTGTTAGGATTTTCTCCAAGACAATTAGACCACTATCAAGGCATGGTTGTGCTATTATGATCAGGTGGAGGATGCGCTGAATGGCATGAAATAGAAAATGAAGTCGATACACAAGGCATCGTATCCAGGCCGAAAATTGCCTAATGTGGCGGGGTATCTGTTAGCATTATTTGCCGAAGTGAAAGCAGAGGCTGACATTCGGATGGACTGGTTCAATATGCTCAGTAAAGCGGCAGCAGCAGCAGTTTGCTCGGTGTCCCTATCTTTGCTAATAAATGACCCAAACATATTTGCAGTGCATATTGTTAATCAATTTATGATAAATAAGACACACAGAGTCAAACAATACAAGTACGTTGACATTGATGTTTATTCCTGAAAGAAGGATAATTAACTAAAAACCCCATGTTTTCCGGTTAAAGAATAATATCTTTTCTAACTGAGATTGTACATCTACAACAACTCCAATAAATGTATGTAAAGGGTATGGCTTATGAATCTACCTTTATGCACCACATCAAAATACCACAGGTGGCACGGATACCACATGCATCAAGCCATAACGATGAATGGACCGTCGTTGATGATTACGATAAGCAACATGTTATTCCGCCAAACGGTTTTGATATCACCCCAGTAATTGAAGCATTTCACTGTTGATAACATTGTTAAATCCAAAACAAGGGGTTTCGAATGGGCAATGACAAAACGGAGCTTCTGCAAGTGCAATGTAAGACTAAAAGGTGGCACTACCCACTAAAGTAATATTTACATAGGTCACTTTCTGACATCCTAATACTGGATGCACATCAGCATGACAAGCCATTAATCAAGCACACGGACCAGCCAAATTTGGATTAATACCTGGGGCAATTGAAGGCTGACTACAACCAACTTTTTCATAACCCTCAAAAATGCTATCAGGGCACATATTATATTGCTTAACCCCAATCTCTGTGCAGTTCGAATGTGAAAGCCCGGCTGCTTTTGTCTTGGAAGAAATACAAAGAATTGACCATGTATGCAATAATAAAACAAATTTTATTATTCTAGGAACTGTGTATACCTAGATAATTACTTATTGGAAGAAGCTTGAAGACAATAGCCTGTCGGAGCCAGAATCGGCGCATGAACGCAAAGACTCTTTTTACTGAAGTCTTCCAAGAAGTTCTCGAAGTTGCGATTGGTTTCGAAGAAGTTCCTAGATACTTCTCGCATCTTCAGCTTCGTAGAAAATTATAGAAATATTATATGTATAAATACTTTGGAGAGTTTGAGAAAATAAGCATCATCGAATTCCCTCGCACACTATTATCTTTTACTTCTGTTTCTTTACGATTTCTATATTCCAGCTTGATTGGCAACTCATGTCCAAAACAGTAGCTGTGAATCGACTTTACGAAAACGACAAGCCTGTCGTGCCTGCAAAGTTGTGACACAAACCTTTTGCTCAGATCGGCCTTGGTCCAAAAACGGTAAACCTTTAACGCCTCGGCCTTCACTACAAAAGAGCAACATCTCCAGGAGGATCATGCTCAGCAAAATCATTACATAATCTCTCGCCCGCTTATTTTACTTATTCTGAATGCTCGACCGTATCAGCATTGTTACAATTAGTTTTAAGAAAAATATAAATATCCATAGATTTGTTTAGCAATAAAGGGCAGCATCCGTTTATTCTCTATTTCTTTTGTTACCCTTGATCCCCAGTGGGTTTGACCTTTGCCAGGAAGAAAACCTAGATCAGGAAGAAAATACCGCGCACGACAAGCCTGTCGTTTTCGTGAAGTCGATTCACAGCTACTGTTTTGGACACGAATTGCCAATCAAGCTGGAATATAGAAATCGTAAAGAAACAGAAGTAAAAGATAATAGTGTGCGAGGGAATTCGATGATGCTTATTTTCTCAAACTCTCCAAAGTATTTATACATATAATATTTCTATAATTTTCTACGAAGCTGAAGATGCGAGAAGTATCTACGAACTTCTTGGAAACTAATCGCAACTTCGAGAACTTCTTGGAAGGCTTCAGTAAAAAGAGTCTTTCCATTAATGCGCCGATTCTGGCTCCGACAAGCCTGTCGTCGCCGTATTCTTGAGCTGGTAATCCAATGGCCAGGAAATGACGAGACAGGGATAGTGAACAATAGAATAACAATAAAAATAAGTGGATAAGATATGCCCCTTTATTCTTCGTGATCTCATGGATATTTATATCTTTTTTCTACTTCTAAATTATGTAATCTTTTCGGTACGATGATAAAAATGGGAACTCGGTTAAAAAGGACAAAAGGTAAACTGCGGTAGATGAGGACTTCTTGGAGATTTGATCTTTTTGGACAAACACTGAGAGAAGCAAAGACTTGCCTTCTTCGGTACTTAAGCGTGATTGGCCGTTGGTCTGCACTACGACAACAAGCCAAAAAAAAATTCAGCACGTAGACTGTAAAAGTAAATGCGCGAACCGGGAATCGAACCCGGGCCCTTCGCGTGGCAGGCGAAGATTATACCACTTAACCATCCGCGCGTTGATGTTTTGTCGCGTTCTTGGATTCTTTTCCCCTAGTTGTCTTGCTTCCGTCCAAACGATGATAATTCCTGGAATGCTCAAACCAGCCTTGTCAAAATAAAAGATAACTCTTGAATTACTGATTGATTTCCTCCCTTTTATTGAATATTATTCTAACGACATTTATATGTTACAGAACAGAATATGCTAGAAGAATATAATACTTTTACTAGAAGGTACTAGGAATATCTATTTCGATTTGTATGTATGATGCTTCCAGAATATTCAAGCAGTATCCGTAACGAACTTTCAGGTCACGTGCTGGGAGTAACAGTTTTCCGGCGACCTGGATTGATCAGCTTGAACTTTCGCTTCGGTGGTGGCGTGCCACTATGTGGAGCGGGCTCGTCCACGACAGTTTTATAGACTAAGTATATATTTATAATACTATTTCTTGAAATGGGAAATTTGTAATTCTGGCCAACTTATAGGAAATGTTCAGAATAATCACACTAAAATTCTTGATACGTACACGTCATTTACAGACATTGTTATGTACAAAAGCATGGTAGCAAGAAAGAAGAAATAACAAAAGATGCAAACAGTGAAATACTGTGAGGCTAGAATATGGCTTTATTCTTAATACCACTCTCTTATTTATACTTTTTCTACACTATCTCAGCTATTGTGATGTGACTTTTAATATTGTCAATTACTAGTCTTATCAATATACAGCTTTTGGAGAAGTATTTAGCATAGAATCTCTGATATAGATGATCTTATTATAGTTTAGCCATATTTAGGGTTGTTGTCCTTTTGGATACAACAATAAGAAGCATTAAAATGATGAACCAAATTAAACCTAATTAAACCACAAAAGAAAATAGAAAAAGACTATGTAGAAAACTGTTTTATTTAGAATAAAGGAGTAGAAAACTTCATATATAATAATTATAATAAAAAGAGAGTATTTCCTATTGTGATATATGTAAATAGAAAAGGGACGGATAGAATCCTTTGAGACTGTTGGATATCTTTATTTCATTCAACTTGTCTGCCTATTTATAATTATTTGATCTTATGCGGGATTTGTAATTAGTGAACGTTCTTCTCGGCGATAGGTGTATGATTTAGCTAAGTGTAATAACTGCGGTGGGCAGTGTCACCTTGTCTTCGTCCTCGGTGATAGATCTCTGATTTAGAGAAGAGGTGCAGTCGGTGTTCCAAACTAGAGAAGTTCACTGTAAATGGAAACACGTTAATTCCGATCATCCTGTTCATGGAACACAAGTAGTAGGAAGTCACACTGCAACAGCTACGTATACCACATTACCCCCTTCCAGGTTAG